>PPKZ03000054.1:0-58852 GCA_003707675.3 Ambrosiozyma philentoma
ATTGATTGATTGATTGATTGATTGATTGTTTAGTTGACTAATTGTTGGGAAGAATTAATCAGTACTCAAAGGAAATTGTCTCCGTATTATATAATACCTAGTCCATCTACATTCCATTCATTAGTAGGATATTAAACAAGACGTAACGTAACGTAACGTAATTTATTTTAATAAGAATGCTACAGGGGAAATTCATACAGATATTCATTCATTACATTAGAATAAAGATAAGAAAAGCATAAGGAGAAACTAATCTACTATGACAGAAAGCGGGGATTCTTTGTGGTAATGAATGATACAGGAGCAAACCTTCATAGTTTTTGCTGACATGATTCAACTATTGTAGTGACAAACTTGATGAGAATGCTCACAGGAGTCCTGACAGGATCACATACTAGTGTGACAAACTTGACGAGAATGCTCACAGGAGTCCTGACAGGAGTCCTGATAGGATCCCACCCTAGTGTGACAAACTTAATGGGAATGCTCACAGGAGTCATGACAGGATCACATACTACTGTGACAAACTTGATGAGAATGCTCACAGGAGTCCTGACAGGAGTCCTGACAGGATCCCACCCTAGTGTGATAAACTTAATGGGAATGCTGACAGGAGTCATGACAGGATCCCACACTAGTGTGACAAATTTGATGGGAATGCTGAAAGGGGTCCTCATAGGATCACATACTACTGTGACAAACTTGATGAGATAACAGGCCAGACCGCCGCCGGTCCCAGTGGGGTGCCACGAGCGCGAGCGTGAGCACGAGCGTCAAGAGCGCGCCGCTACCAACTAGACTTAACAACGACACCCCCACAAAAAAAACAAGGCAAACTCCTAACAAACTAAACTACCAAGAAACAAACACAACACCGAATCACAGGGGGTGAACATTCATAGGAGGGCATTGGATGGTAGTGAACATCAGAGGAGGGTTGAAAGCCAGTCTTTTGAATCACATGAGGGAAACAGTCACCTTCAAAACTGTCGAAAATTGGAAATGAAGGCAAACTCCTAAAAAATCACGTGATTTTTTAATGATGTGGGTGAAGGTGGTTCATTTGTTTTGCCAATACATTCAGGGCTTTCAATGGGTTCTAAATAACTAGCCGGAACAGGAATCTCATTAGCATGCATTCTCTTATATTTTCTAATGTACACCACTTCAAATAAGAAGACAGAAACCACCATAAAAAAGCCAACAGGAAGAGTGATATAAGCTTTAGGGGTTTTCCAGTTATGGCCACCTTCAGTTAATCCCAAAATAACCAATAAACAAACTCCAACAAACATCACTACGCCACCATAATCTAAGTCTCTTAGGTTCAAAGTGGAATGAGCTTCAGTTCTTTCTGGTGGTACCATAAACAAACCAAGCAACACAAAAGAAGTGAATGCAACAGCAAATATAAAATAGAAAAAAGCTTTGTATCCAATATCAGTTAAAGCAAAAGCACCTGCAATAACTGTCCCAAACCCAAAAGAAGAACAAAGTGCAAGTAATACACCCCTACTGGCTCTTTCCATTTTCTTTGGATCATGTCTATAATAGCTAGCTGCTAGAGCAATACCTGAAGGAACCAAAGTAGAACCAGCAATGCCCTGAAGTGCTCTAAAGACAATTAAAACAACAATAGAATCCTCGATGACAGCACAAATCAAAGCAAATAGAGCCATAAAACCAGTGCCCCATAGAAATACCACATCAGGTCCAAGTATGTCTGCTAACTTACCAGAAAGTAAAATGAAAGATCCTAATGTTAGGGAGTATGCTGAGATGACCCACGTTGAGTCAGTTGAAGTTGCATTGAAATGCTCTTGAACACTTGTAGTAGAAACCATACCACCAGAAACACTCAAGTTATCTAAGCTCAATGCCATCATACTAATGACAAATGAAAACGTTTTACTTCTTTTCTCTAATGGAACTAAGTTACCTACCTTGTGTAGCAAAGACATTTGTGAAATGGAATATGTTAGTGGGATATTTGTAACTTATCGATCTGCGTAAGAGCTTGCCGTTGTTAATGGCTAAAATTGTCAATTAAAGAAAGAGCAGACATCCCCTATTTGTATGCCCATATTTGCAGAGTTTGCAACTCCATTTGAAGCCAATAGGATTTGGCTTCCATTTGTTTCTTGGAAAGTCTTGATTACAAATGAGATTTAAGAATGCTCTCCCGGCTAATATACTCTTTTAAGACCTGTCAAACCCTATCGGAAAATCCGGGTGCGCGATTGTAAATCGGTAGGGCTGCTGGAAAAGACTTTTTTCGGGCTTCGGTTTTTTACTTATTAGAAATTTTAGAATTTATCTATCCTTCATGGTTCTCTATTATGATTACTTTATGATTAGTTTGAAATCATCTACACTTTCCTCATTACAGTGTGTTGGAGCTATCATCATGTTATATACACTTTGTGATATATTGGTTAAAGTCCTGTTTATTTCTTCTTATCTTGTATAGCAAATAAATTTAATTATTATTATAGGCAACAGTTTTAGTGAACCTCCTATCACAGACGTTGAACCCCAGAACCCAAAGGGAAACCATTTGAATGCCGGTAGCCTATCACAGCCTTTGAATGCCGGTTAGCTGCAGGGAGGCGCATGACCTATCACAAACGTTGAAAGCCGGGCTCCCCTCTCCAGGCATTCTGGGCGCTATAGCAGTCAATTGATTTAAGGAAGTTCAATCAATTACCCAGACCGAACAAGGATTAAAAATGTTTAAACTTGTGATGTTTAGATTGCATACTGGACTAGCAATATCTATGGAGGTCAAACACCAGTATCAACAAGTATATAATGATGAAAGTGAAACTCTTCCAGAATCAAGCCTGGTCCTATTTGATGATCGCAAGCCCAATGAAAAATCCCTCAACGCTTGATTTATTTTAGAGCTTGAATGCTAGGTCTTGTCAACCAATTAGGTCCTTCCAGATCTTTGCAACTCATGCCACTAGTTTGAGACTACAAGGCTTAAACAACTTTTTTCAATTATAGATTTTGTAATGATTTACCAGGTATAATTACTGATATTGAGATAGTTAACAAAAATCTTATTCAAATAACTACTGCTGAATAGTAAAATTGAAGTATTAAAACTTAGCTATAATATCGTGTAGCTTTCATCGTATAGTTCATATAAGCACGGACCTCTGGTGGATTCCAGAATTCTCTGCGTTACCACATGTTCTTAGAAAAACCTTCAAAATAAGGCAATATATTACTGTCACTAGAGGTACTAATAAACTAGGTTATACCTTTCATATTTTAAATCGGATATCCCTGGATTTAATAATCAATTCTTAAATAAATAATAAATACTTGAATTTGTCTTTTGTTGGAAACACCCTGACTGATTTAAATTAAGCAAAACTTGTAAAACCAATTCTTAGCCAATTAAAATTTGATTATTATATTAACATTAGTTTCGATCAAAGCGATGATCATTGATAAAAGAAGAATTCTCTTTGCCTAAACACAGAAGAGTAAATTACTGACCACACGATAATTTTATTTCCATCAAGTGAAATTCCGATGAATCAACCCCTATTCCAGGTTTAATTACTAATAAGCACTAATAATTATATATATCAATCAAATCTCTTGCCACTGAAGTGTACAGAGAAACCATTAACTAGAAATCAAAAGGGTAAAAGGGGGAGAAAGATTATGGCTGGTTTAAAAATTGGCCTTGCTGGGGATCTGAAAGCTCCCGAGGTACCCAAGATGAATGCTCTGAAAATGCTTAAAACCACTATTATAGTGATCCCCCCTGAAAGAACAAAAACAAGACCAAAATATGTGAAAGAGCCACTCTAAGCCCCCGCCCTTGAATATTCATGCATATTGCACAATAGAGATTGTATATTTTGCGCACAATCAATCATTAATCCTTTGTGTGTAAATAGTAGGACCACATATTAAAGATGATATATGAGTGAAAATAATTTTATTCCAGTCAGGATAGTAACAGCTGGAGGAGTGTTTACGAAGTCAACTTTAATATATATTACACTGTGATTTAGATTAGTTAAAGAAAAACCTGCTAAGTAGACTTACTTAAAATCATGACCCCTAGTTTGTCTCATTAACTGTTAAAGGATTCTAGAATTAAAGAGATGTTGTGTTAAAGCCAATACGATGTCGTCTGGAAAGGTATAAAAAGAGTAAACTCTCGTTGCCTACGAAAGAACACTCTTGGCTTCAGGTTTATTCTTAACTTCCAGGGTACGTCACGTGAGAGTAACATGAAAGTATTAGATATACTAATGAAAAGTAACTATAAGCAAAAATATTAAAAGAAGTTCTCTTTCCTTAAACCCAAATATAACAAAAATCAAACAAAGCATCACAATTGGACCTCTTAACTTCTCTGGCCAGCACATCAAGCCTTCCTAAGCCCCGAAAATTGAAGCCGCATCAGGCGCTCCCAAGTCCGCAAAACCAACATATATACCTATAATTGGCGCTAGACCCTTCGAGAATCGTCTTTTTTAGTATTTCATCTATATTCTATAGTTCCTCATTCCTTCACTTCCGACTGAGCCACTGTATATACTCTTGAGTCTTCAATATGGGAAACTTCTCAGCCTACAGTCCAATGCCTCCTATTATTTTTTTCTTAGGTTTTCTTTTTTCATTCGCTGAAGTAAAGAATATGATCCTATTAATTACACTTAACAGATATTTGGAATAACCACCCATTCATACATGTATTCATGAGAAAAATATGAATGTGAAGTATGCAACAATCCAGCCTCAGCCAGTATCCCTTTTAAGTTCAGAAGAGTTTCTGGAACAATTTGTGTATAACTTGAGCAAGCTATTCCAGGAACCCACTACAGCTAGTACCGAAAATATAGCACAAAAAAACTTGGAATTTTGACTTCAGAGATTGATTGATTCTAGTCATTAGAACGATCTATGTATACTGCTTCTCACTTTCCTCTGTAGTGGATCTATTCATTATTCAGATCACCATGCAGCTCAAATCAAATATAGATTCGTTTTGGTATACGTATACGGTTGTACACCACCCTGCACCTCCCTAAAAAATCCTAATGCTGACGGGGCCCGCTCTTAATGAGTGGTACAAAAGGTGTTACGATGTACTGCCTTCACGTACATTTCTATAATTTAGACAGGTAGGGGATAAAATTATCACTTAATTTCCCTTGCAAACTTATAAGGAAAGAAAATTATATAAAGTAGTGTGATTAAGGCTCACCTTGCCACTTAGGTACTGAGTTTATGATAAGTGTTTCTTCCAGTTTGGAGCACTTATGGTATTTGACGTATAAAGAGATTCATCCAGTCGCGTACTTCTAATTAAATTTGCCGCCACGTATTTTCAAGCATATAGGTGATGCATTCAGTCTATTGTTATAATGAGAAATTAATTGAAGTCACTTCAAGTAATTTAACAGCGGAGTTACAGAAGTGGGTAATTGTAGAAATTGTTTATCAGTGAATGGCTTGTCTTCAATATAAAAGGGGCGAAACTTCTCCTTTCTTCTGAGTCTATATTTTGTCTTGTGAACATATATTTTGTATTTTTGAATAGAAAACGACTAAGAATGACCCAAACCCAAGATTCAAAAGGCCTCAAAGCTACTTGTTCTTTGGCAGCTATTTTATTTATACTCACTGTCACTGGTCTAATGAAATGGAGGAATTCAATTATCACCCTTCTTTTGTTTGCTGCCGTTGCCAGTCTCACCGAGTCTTTATGGTTTACCTCATAATGGCAATATTTTATTATAGAGTTTGATCAAGTTTTGTTTTGTTATATGTTGTTAAATATTGTTAAAGGTATGAATAACCTTTGGACCTTTTTGCGAAATATTTTCACTTTCTCTTTATTTCTCAGTTTTACTTTTTACGAGAGTTATCAAAGTTCTTGTGTTTTCTAAGGTGTTCTACTGGAAACCCCTAGTACTTTTCCGTTTACTTTATATGGTAGATGGCCATGATTTTACACGACATGTAGTTGTCTCTTCCCCCATCATTTTTGTGTATAAGTAGAACTACAGTTCTCCCTATTTAAATCTACTCTTTTCTTCTCAATTCATTTATTATTAGTTATACATACAGTCTGAGCTTAAGGAAATAGAGCACACCACCACCTATTAATGATATAGCTATATCTTAGAACATACTATTTACTTATTGATTGAAAATATTTTTAATTAGTACAGGATATAAATATATTATACAAAAAAGATCTAACACTAACTCCATAAATACAAACAAGCAAAGAATAAAAAGACCTAAGGCTGAATAATAAAACTATAATCATTGATTACTCAGAATTTGCAGTCTTGGATAGAGTAGTATTCAGTAACCCAAGATTGTTGTCGCCACCAAGGGGTACAAGAGCAGGACAAAGCGTCAATAGTATAATCGCGTGAAATCATCACCTAACGTACTCTGGAGGATGGAGAATGGCATGTTCTAATCGGATCTATCACTGGTCTGATTTTACCATTCTTAGTTTAATCTGATGGATTCGTACGCCCAGAGGCGTTATCTTCGTCTTGAGGCATACTTCCGGAATGACCGTCATTTGGAGCACTCACATTTGGAGCATTTAGCATTACCATAGGAACAAAGGTCTGAGTCAATATAAATGAATATGCCGTTGGTTTGTCTTCATTTTCCGTTAAATCGGGCTCTAAATCACGACGACACAACGGACAGCTTATATTAGTAGATAACCATTCCATAATGCATGGCTTCCCAAATATATGATTACATTGTGGAAGTTTAACAGCATAATGTTTACCTAAATCACTTTGGGCAGGAGCTCCGGATTGATCTTCCCTGGTCACTGGATCTGAATGTAACATCCTAGAACCATTAGTGTACGTCGTAGAACCACATCCATTATGTGTAGTATCATTAATTATTTGAGAGTCTGTGCCATCAAAACTATTATTCTGGTCTTTCTCAGCTGTCCAATCCTTTCTAGAAATTTCATTATCTTCGGTTAATTCCCCAAACGGTTCCAGACAAATCGAGCATGTCCTCTTATCATCAGGTAAATCTGATAATCTAACCTCCTTCAATAACCTAGCCAATTCAGGCATTTTGGCTTTTTTATGATTAGGTTTCAAGTGGTCTGCCATGTTAGTAAACCACTGTTCAAAAACAATTGGTATAGTGTTGATAACTGCGGGATGGTCCCCGGATGGAACATTACTTGTGCTGCTGTTGCCTGAGTTGTTGGAGCTATGTGGGTATTCAGAAGGCTCAAAGGTAGATACAACAATATTCATATTAACCGGAGTCACTAAAGCAAAATGTTGTTGGGCGAAGACTGTTTGATCATGATTGTTAGTGTTAGTTGTGGCGTTATTATTAACTTGACCGGAGTTTTGGCCTGGTGTTCCACCATTCAAGTCAGAGTGTGTGGTGGTCCCAGATGAGTTGGCCGTGATATTATTTTGTTGAACAGATTGATTGCTATCGAAATTGTTATTCATTCCTCAAATTAGGATAGTTGTGGTATAACATCATCTACAAATGTATGCAATTCAACCTCGGAAAGTAATGGAAATATAAGTTCTTTTATACTGATAAGGTCAGTCATCTCGTAGTCATTTCAAGGAATCAAATGACTCCCCAATTCAGATGTGTGGTGCGCCCCCCCTCTCACGAAATTTCCAGAAGGATTATCGTGGCGCATGCGGCACAGCACCCGGCTAGTAAAACCCAATGTAGTTAGTTCCATTTTAACAGATTGTTCCCTGGTTGAAACACCCTTTTCAAAACTATAGGTACCTTATGAGTTTTGGACTTTAGTTACCTTCATGTCTATTTCTACTTAAACCAGCGTCATACAGACTCGTAGAGTCTTCAATTTCACAGTGATACCCCTTTATATAAAATATGACGGACTATAATGACTTTATGAAACAAGCCTTTGAAGAAGGCTTAATGTCTGATGTTAGAATACAGGCATTTAACAAAACCTACAGATTGCATAGATTGCAACTATCTCGAAGTCCTTTTTTTCAATATTTATTTCATCCAAGTGGTGAAACCATTTCTATTCCTGGTGGATACTTAGAATCTGCATATGTTTTAACATTTACGAACCAACCTTTGATCACCAAAGAAAGTTTTGAATTAGCTTTACGAAAATTTTACAATTGTGAAGATTTAGATGCAGAGTCTGAGATACCTGTTCATATGTTTGTTACAGCTAATTTTTTTCAAATCATGCCATGTGAAGATGATGCATTTGATTATTTATTGAAAGAAATGACTAATGATCAAGCACTATTGATTACCAAAAATTTCTATGATAGAGAGCATGGTGATTTTAAATATGGTGAATTAGGAAGCAGATTACTAGCTTCAGCTAAATTGAAATTACGTGTTTTTGGTTGGAGTGATGGTGCTAAGAAATGGGATGATGTTCCAGGTAGTACAATCGTTCAAGTTGTTAGTGGTTCAAAATTTGAGGTTCCGAATGAGTACCAGCGTGCTAGATTCATGCTAGATTTGTTAAAGCGCCGTTGGTCCATGAAACCTAAAAGCAAGAGTACCGATGAAGATAAGGACATGTTAAAAGATGATATTAAAACCATGGAAAAATATATGGAATGGTTATATCAAACTAGCTTAAGTACAGATGAAAAATCATACTTTGGTGGTTATAGAAAAAAAAATGGAACATGGGGACCTAAATCAAATTTCTTATACTCCTTAATATTAACTATATTTATTATGGTTGGTATGATTTTTATTTATTTATTTATGTTCAGCGTTGCATGCTTTATCTTGCTTTGTATGATGTTGTTTTTAAAGGATAATTGGGAATGCTTGGTCGGTGCTATTTTGTTTACACCAATTTACAGATTAATTACTTGTAGAAGGAAAACACGGCCAAAAAAGAAATCCAAGCAAATAGAAATGGAGCCTGAGTTTGAATCAGATAAGTACTCTAGCTACCATTACTACCCAGGTAGTCAAAATTATAATTGATACCTAAACTCTCATAAACCCAATAGTTACCGTTTAGTGATACCATATACCACACAAGTATATATTTGTTTTTATTTGATTTAAATTTAAATCTGTCTTTATTTTTTCTGAAATAAGAGTATTTAAATAAATTTAAAGTGTAAAACAAAGGCGATCATAGTTTTAACGTGAGTTATTCATCAAGGAAAAGATAAAAAAACGAAAGAGTGATAAAAATTCTATTCTATAAAGTTAGACAAGCAAGTAGCACTAACAAAACCATGTAGTCTCAAATGATGTCATGAAGAAAAAGATAAATAGACAATATAAGAAAATATGTAACTGAGAGAAGAAAATAAAAAAGCTTTTTATAAACCAACAAAGAGGAAACATGAATGATAATAAAGAAACGGAGTATAAAGAACAAAGAAAGGAAAGATAAAAGTGGTATAATAAGAGAAAGATTAAAATAATAATCCAAAACGAGGGTGAGAGGGTAGAAAAGATGAGGGTGGTAAAGTGATGAATAATAATAATAAAACTATGTACAAAAAAGGCGTGTTGAACGGAACTTTGAAAAAGTGAGAATAAACAAAAAAGAAAAGGAGTAATGAAAAAGCAAACGTTAAAATTATTAAATCAGGAACGAAATCATTAAAGATATTGGGCTCTAATGGAATTGGCCATAACTCTTTCATTTTCAGGCAGGAGATCAATTTGTTGAGGGGACAACTTCAAAACTTGAATGATTAGATCGGCTTCATTTTTATTTTTCAACAAAAGTAATTTCTGGATAGTAGACTGACCAAAAATCATCCAATCCGGACTTATTTGTTGTTGCTCAATTGGACTGACACTTCTACTTTGTTGCTGAGAATTGGAAGGTGCTGGACTATTATAGTATTGCTGTTGTTGCTGTTGTTGTTGAATTTGCATACCTGAAGAAGGATGACGTTGATGAGAAAGCGATAATCCAGTCGTCGGATTGATTAAGTTTTGCGTATTGTTCGAGGAAGAGGGAGAAATGGAAGAATTAATGATATTAGGATTAATATTGGTTGAAGCACTAGCTGCTGCTTGTTGAGTTGCGGAATTAATAACATCCAAATCTATAATACCCATTAACAATAAGGATTGAGCAGCAGCAATAGCTAATTTTGGATTTTCATTCAAAATTGTAGTAGCCTCTATATAATTTGGTTGAGGTTGTGATAAAATTAGCTTTAATTTTGATAGAAGTTCTATTAAGACACCAGGAGGTATACTTGATAGAATTTCAGAAACTTTATCTTTGGCATAAATTGAACGATTTAATTGATTTGGAAAAGGTAAAAACTGAGAAGCCAGAGTCAAATTATTTGGCAAAACAGTTGAAGGATGTTGTTGGTGTAAAGGAACAGGAGGTGGCGTTGGAGTTTGTTGCTGTCTACCATTAGAATTTGTTAACTGTTGAATAACTTGAGCAATTTGATTAATATCCATACCGTCAGCAATCATTTTTGAAACAATTTGTTGCAAACGAGGATTTGAAGATATTGCAGCCATGATTGTTTCGGTTGAATTACCATTATTATAACTATTCGTAGAATGTGATTTTGCTTGTCCATTCATTTCAGGAGGTAAAATAACATTTGAAGGTAGGAAATTTCTGTTTATTTGTAATTCAGGTTTAGTACCCGGAACTGGATTTCTCAAACCTTCTTTTGATAATTCGATTCTTAACTTTTTTCTACCTTCAATCTTAATTTTACCTAAAATGGTTAGAGCTCTTTGAGCAGCCTCTGGGTTAGAATACTCAACGAAGCAAAAACCCTTATTCTTAGATGCGTTATCCATCATACAACGAACATCAACGACTGGGCCGGAACCACAGACGACTGATTTAATGATTTCTACATCCCAGTTATAAGGAATGGCACCTAAATACAAAACACATGAACTATTAGTTGCAGAGAGGTTTTGCTTGGACATGTCTTTGAGGATAGTTTGGTCTAATGAATAAAAATGTCCGGTGATTCTATGGATTTGATTTGACTTGATCTGTCTTGTGAGTAATCGGCAAACACGGGATATTGAGAAGGACCAGACAGAGAAGTCAGAATAGTGGCAAGATCAGTTAGCAGAAAAGTTTTCAGTGTAACACTTGGACGTTTGCTGATTTGAGGGTCTGTTCGTGGTTATACGTTTAGCTCCAACTCTAGCGTACGCAATGTGGGTTGACTTCCTTTGAATTTGGTTTTCCATTTTACTTTTTTTTTTTTTGCGGTAGCAGGAAGTTGTCGACGCCGGAAAATTTTTAATACGCAATTCGACAATATGGTCTACAGTCAAGAAAACACCTCTGCACCTATTCCGAATGAAGGGTTTATTACTATACATTTACACAATTATACAAAGCAACGAGAATACTTACTCTTGATTTCCAGATAAAGAGATTGTTGCTCAGGGTTGGAGACAAGGGATTTTATATCTTCTTCAGATAAACTGCAAACCATGTGGATCATTTGTGTTGTCTTTTCATCCAGTCCAAACAATAGATACTTACTACTGCTTTCGTTAACCTTAGTGTCGCCTATCTGTATACTCAATAACTCGTTCATTTTCTGTGGTGTTAAATAATTCAGTAAAGCTGAAGCCTGTAATAGAGAGTACATCAATTGAGGATTCTTCTCTAACAGCAATTCCATCACATCAGGTCTTGTTTCAGACATTGTTTTTGCATCTTTCAATAAGTTTTTTAATCTACCCATTTGATCTAAATTAATTAAAGAATCATATATATTATCATTTAAACTATTCATATCATATTGTGAAATGGTGTTGCCGGCCGGCAATGGTGGAATCTCTGCCAGTAATCTTTCTCTTTCCCTATCAACTGCATTAAATCCAATATCGCTGTTGGAGAATTCATCAATTATTCGTAAGTCACCCTTATCTCCCATGCCAACAAAATTGCATCTTAGTAATCTCTCTCTACCTCCAAATAATCCAACCGAATATCTGTGTAAATTTCTGACTGCACTTGAGGCTGTTTCCATATCATAGTACTCAATGATAAATATACCTTTAGACTTACCTGTACTTAAATCAAATAACAACCGGCCACTCTTCGTAGGCCCAACGGACTTGGCTATATCCTGGATCTGTTCTTCTGTAAAGTCAAATGGGATTCCTGCTAGATATACTGAATTAGAAGGAGGCATGGCTTGTATGTATGTAAAATAGTAGAAGTAAGTGATAATAACTTATAAGTAGTGTGCTAATGAAAAAAACGCAATTTTATCGATCGCAACGATTTTTATTTGAGTTTGATCGTGAACATACACACAACAACAAGTCCTTCCATCCTTGATTACACGCATATACAACAACAGGGTTGGTGTTCCAATTGATTATTCGAAGTTTATAGCAGAAAATGGATGCAACAGAAGTGAAAACTGTAATAAAGAACTTGGAGAAGGCAAAGGACTCCAAAACAATATTGGAGCTTCTTAACTTACTGAAAGACGAAATCAAGGCTACTGAATCCTTCTTAAGAGAGACTAAAGTTGGAGTCGCCGTTAACAAATTAAGATCCCATGAGGATGCTAAAGTCAGTAGTCTGGTCAAGAGAATCATTAAGCATTGGAAAGAACAAGTCTCTGCCGATAAGAAGAAGCACAAAGGTCATCATCATCACACTACCACTGGTACGACAAGCGCAGCAACGCCTTCGAATAAAAATGGCACTTCTAAAACTGCTGGGGCTAACGGACAAGCTAAACTTGAATCAAATGGTGCTTCTTCAAAGGAGGGAGAGTTTATTTCTAGCAAAACAAGAAATCCTGCTAATGATGGTGTTAAAGTTAATTTTTATGATAATACTACGAGAAACGGCTCCATTTCAGGATTATATACTGCTTTAGCTATAGAATCAAAAGTTCAACCCGATACTCTTTTAAGTGTAGCTAAAGAGATAGAAATTGCTGTTTTCAATCAAAATAAGGAACAAATATCTGATGGTTATAGAAATAAAATGAGATCATTAATCATGAACTTAAGAAATAAACAGAATCCGGAGTTGAGAGCTAAATTATCTTCACATGACATTAAACCTTCGAAATTTATTAATATGACAAATGCCGAATTAGCTCCCGATAAGTTAAGGGAGCAAATGGCCAATCTACATCAAAAGAATTTATTTGATGCACAAGGTGCTGTTGAAAAAAGAGCCGTCACTGACAGATTTGTTTGCGGTAAGTGTAAACAACGTGAAGTTAGTTATTATCAAATGCAAACAAGATCTGCTGATGAGCCTTTGACCACTTTTTGTACCTGTGAAAAATGTGGTAATAGATGGAAGTTTTGTTAGGTTCGAAACTTTATTTTACTTCTTTCTAAAACTGTTCATTCTCTCCATTTGTTTTAGAAGTTACTACTTGATACCTCTTTGTGAATATATTGTGCCATGTTAATTAGATTTTTTTTTTCTTTAAGTTTATTCCAGTATTTTGTTTTTTCTCTGACTGTTTTTTTTATCCAGTATTTTTAGTCCTCTGTTAAGTACATGTATAGTTTAGCTTTCTTTTACTTCTTTAAATATATAATAATTTATTAAATCTATAAAAGAGTCTCTACAAAGAATCATAAATGTATTTTTCTCTTCCAGTCATTTCTTCGAAAACTTTTTCTAATTTTCCTAAGGTAACCTCTTCTAAAACATCTAATTCCTGGGCGTTAAATTTTCCTAGAACATATTTTGCAACAACATCAGCATCTCTTGATTTCTTATCGGCACCTGGATAATTTCTTCCAATACCAATTTGAACCGCATTATAACCTTTACCTAAACAATCATGAATACTACGAAGACCGTTATGACCTTTATGACTTGAATTTTGTTTCCTAACTTTTAAGGCACCTAACTCTAAATCTAGTTCATCGTGTAATACTACCAATACGGGATTTCTTTTGCCTTTAACAGTTGAAACAAAATTGGACCAAACTTTTGATAATGGTTTACCTGACAAATTCATATAACCTTTATCTAATTTATAATAAACAATGCCCTGATTCTCGGAGCTAATCTTATAAGTATAATTTCCTAATTTAATATCTTTCGAAATGTCGTTTGCTCTAAAATATAAATCTAGCATATGATGACCTACTGAATGGCGAGTTCCATCATAACTGGGAGATGGATTACCTATGGAAGTTACCAATATAATTGGTTTCAAATCCGGGCATTTCTTTGTGATTCTGGATTTGAGGACTGAAGAAGAAGCATTTCTTTTGAATAAAATCATTTGGTAATAGCTGTTATAAATCAGGGAGGGTGGTTGGCTCTTTAGTAGTGTTAGTCACTGAGAAAGATTTTTAACTGCGGAATCACTCAATTCAACACTTCAGTGTTTCGAAGTCTGAAATATCAGGATAATACAACTAGCTTTCTTCCTAAAGCACAAAGTCATAGTACCTAGAACCTATTGTTAATGAGTTATAATGTGATTCAGGGAGTCGCTGAGTAATTTCACATATATAATGCAGATGTTGGATTAAGATAAGAAGCCGCCTGATAAGGCCATTGATTCCGTGCTGGCCGTTCTGTTTTTTTGCAGATATATAAGTTTCGACTTCTTTATATTTAAGTCATGCTACTGCCTGAATCTTTGTTATTTCTCCTTATATCCCATATTCAAAGTCCATACTGAAATATTTACATCTATACTCATGAATCCATTAGGTCCAATAGAATTGCTGAAACAAGAAGTAGATTCGTCAACGAATGAAACTAACTCTTTACATGATGTAGCTATGGCATTACTAATTAAGTTCCTAATATGTGCAATCTTGGTTTTGTTTGTTTTTATTTATTATGATAAAACTTCTGAGTTAAATAAACATACTCCAGAAGAAAATAAAAGATTATTCAAGCAAGGTTATATTGAGCCCGAAAAGCCGACAAAGGAAAGCGGTGCTACTTCTACAGGTGTCGAAAAATAGGCCCCAGCTACACTAACTATGATTATGTATAGAGATTTTTTCAAAAGATTGATAATTCAAGCAAAAATGTTTTAATAAAAAAGACAGTAAAAGTAAAAACAAATAAAAGTAAAAAAGTAAAAATAGAAGAAATACAAGGTGGAGTACCTGAGATGTATAGAGAAACACTGCTAGTAATATGGGAAGACGGCGAAAGGAGAAAAAAACAGGGCTAGTAACACAATTTGGAAAAAAAAGGTAAGATCAACTTAGCATAGACAGAAAAAAACAAATTCAAAGAATACAAAAAGCCTAAGAAGCTGGAGCAGTAGTATTGGCAACTTCATCTTCTTGCCATTCAGCTTCAGCATCAGCAACCTCGCCAGCATCATAAACATCATCAACTGTTTGATGTAAAGATAAAGCAGGTTCCTTAACAAAAGAGTTATCTAAAGTCCAAGAAGCTAAAGCAGATTCAGCATCAATGATAATTTGCTTAGAAGCTTCATAACCATCATAAGCAGGTCTAGTTTCACCTGGAGTAACTGGAGAGTCATCTAATAATTCTAATAAGGCTTTTCCATAACCAGCGATAAGAGCTAATTTTTCAGATAATTCTCTTAAAGCATCAAATTGATATAAGAAAGCAGCCTTTAATTTTTCTCTTGTGATGTTTGATAATTGGGCTTCAGCAACTAAAGATTCAGCCTCAGCTCTAACTAATTCTTGTTCTAAAATTGGAATCTTTGGAGATTGAGGATCCTTATACTTTAAGTGAGCAATTTCATCAGTGATTTTTTGTTTTCTATCTCTTGAAGGTTGAACAGATGCTTCAATGTTTCTAATTGACTTTAAAGTAATTCTGTATAAATCATACTTATCAATAAATTGATCTTCTAATTCACCAATTTCGTAAATTAAAACACCTAATTTATCAGTGACATCAGAAACATCATCATCATTTTCTTCACCCCATAAAGATAACTGTTTTGCGACACCTCTTCTTTCTCTAGCAACTAATTCAATGGATCTTTCTAAATTCTTCTCAATTTTAATTAATTGAGATAATTTTTTTGATAATTCAGGACCAAAAGTACCAGCTGTGGATTTTCTAAGAGAAGCTGCAATACCAGCAGAACCAAAGAATTTACCTCTAAAACGAATAGAAAGAATATACAGTTAATATCGATTGCACCAAGGCAGCAAATAGCAAATAAACTTAAAATTGATAGTTACATACTTGGTAGAAGATGGAGGAGGTGGTGGAGTGGCCAGTTGAGAAGCAGTTGGAGCTCTGCTGGATCTTAAAGAATATGTTCTGTGCATTGTAGGTAGTTATTTGGTTGTAATTGCACTCTGGATAGGAAGAAAAAGAGGGTGAAGCAAGGGAGAAAGTTGAAGCAGTTGAAATGGAAAGTTGAAAGTTGAAATGAAACTCTGGTGTTCCAAATCGGGAAATTCCTGGATGTGGCGGTGCCGCGAGTACTGCGGCCCGTTACTGCTGTTACTATCAACTATTCGTCGTGCCAGCACCACGAAAAACGCAGGAGTTTTATCTGTAATGATGTCTCAATTCCTTACCGCCTACTTTTTCCAGCAAAACTTTTTGTCTAATTAGCCTACATTTTGATAGTACAACTTTAAATAATCCTCTAGTCGCTTTATCCCTGCGCCACCCAACCCCTGTTATCTTGTGCGGCGGTGCCCGTTGCAGCATCTGTCACGTGACCTCAATTAGGCCCGATTCGGGCAACGCGTCGAGCCGAATTGGGAAGTGGCAACAGAGCTAGATATTACGTAAGAATAATGTAATTTATCTCTACTATACAATCGAATCAAAATCAAGTGAACCCAGAGGTAAGGTTAATTTCCACTATCAGGAACATCTTCAACTTTGGCTATCTTAACAGAGGCTCTATCAACCAATTCATCATCGTTCTTGGTCACCCTCTTCTTAGAGAATTTCACTTTTTCTAATATTCTTAAATAATCTTCTTTCAATCTTTCGTAGGCAACTTGTAGCTTATCCATCTTGTCAGCCTTCTCCAATTCATCTAGTGCATCTTTATTTTTCAAATAAATTCTTTTCTTAATCTGTAATCTGATTTGTTTTTCGTTTAATTGATCAATACTAAAATTCTTAGAATTTTGTTCATTTAATAAACTCATTTCTACACATCTCTCAAATTGTCTTTTATCCATCTTTTCAAGTAATCTCTCACTATTCAACCAGTTTGTTGTTAAAGGTAATTTTGATAACTTGGCTAAGAATTTTCTCTTATTTAATCTTGCTAAGTCGCATCTGTCTCTTAAATCATCAAAGCTTTCACTTGGATCCTCAATTGTAACCTCCTCAACTTGCGGATCTTCCAAAAACTCATCAAAAATCGTTTGATATAAATGCTTACCATGTCCTTTACCTTGGAAAGGTGGCAATATTATAAATTGAGAGATCTTCTTTCTGAATTGTAATTTTAACTCATCATCAACAGTTACTAATTCATCGTGTTTCAAACTTCCTTGGTATTTCCAATACGAATAAACTGTAGTGAAACCAACAAAGACCGATTTCCCTTCACCTTTTTTTGGAACTTGATAAATCACATAGACATCCCATGTTGGATCATTTTCATCGATATAAGATCCCGCTTCAATAAATAGTAAAACAAAGATTTGAATACGACGATGTAACTTTAACCCTGCTTTATCTTTAGTAAACTTAAATTTTCTAACTTCAAATTTGTAATCTTTCTCTTCACCATAACCATCATAAGTACGTATAACTTCCCCAGGTTTTTCAAATTTCTCTTCTTCAATCGAATCAAGCCATCTAATTTCATCTTGAACTATAGTGTCTTCCTTAGGCAAAAACTTTAATAACTCTTCATCTAATGGCTTAACTTCATCCGATAGTTTCTCTGAATATTTAGTCCCAATAAACGGCTTCAGAGATTCACAATCAAAGGCCAAATTTAATGTTAAGTCTTTGTAACCGAAAATTTGTTCAGAATCTCCAAAAATTGGATAAGTAAATTCAGGATGAAAAGTTAAGGCTCTATCGGGTAGGGCTATAAATAATTTAATGTTTCGGGTTTGTTAGTATAATTTCAGTTTGTTTGTTGTTGTTGTTGTTGTTGTTGAGATAAACACGAAAGGCGAATCGTAAAACATGCAAACTAGTAACGTACCTAAAGACACATGAAGGGCCTCATTAGAAGAGCAAGTCCAGGACGATGGATCGTAATCAGTCATATGGTATTGATCTGGAGTAAACTAGGTATGGCAGAACTGGTAAAAAAGAGTATAAAGGTGTATGTAAGCTTAACCCAAAAATCAAAGTTTCCATTTTGTATTTTTATTTTGGATCACGCGTTCAACTTTTTTCAACTACAGGTTTCATCGGCAGCTCATCTGCGACCAGGTTAAGTATTCCTCGTTCCAAAGATAAAGCAGTCAGATCCTCAGATTCATTTAAAAATAAGCGCTTAGAATAAGTATCTAAATAGTCTGTAATTTCTGTGGAAGAAACTGATTTCTATTATAGTACAGTAATTGCTAAAAGAAGATGGACTTTCGAAAACTGTCTCCTTTTCTCTTCAGTTGGTCAGTTAGCCGTAAACTTTTCCTTTACTCATCATTTCAGACTAGTTTCAAATAGCACAAGATTTAATAAAGAAGGTCATAATTTTCTTATCATCTATCATTTTTGTCTTTTAATTAAGTCAAGAAGAAAGTTAATTTGAACATAAGAAGCTGTGCCATATCTCTAGGATACGAAAGATCACTCTGGTGGAATTTATTTGGAGAAATACTTGGGGGATTGATAATTTCTTGACTTCAAGATTTTATAAAAATTACTAAATGAAATCTTACAAAGTTTATTGAATAATAATTAAAAGTTCAGAATTGACCACTGATGAAGGGATCAACAATATACAACAGTACAGACTATAGTCAGTTATATTAGGGTCAGTATTTTTTCTAGCGGTATCCTCTAACTAAACTAAAGTGAATTCTGGGGGATTAGTGGTGATGTTGTTATTTGACTCGGAAAACTACAAACCCACAAGAACGTTAAATCCCCTTTCTCTCAAACGGTCAAGTCCTACCTCTGATTTCCGATCAGTTGAAAAAGATATCACCAATCGAATTTCAGTAATATCAATCTCACTAGGAATTAGCGTTTTTAATGTATTCATCAAGTAATATCGATATGGTTTCAATATATTACCTATAAATATTTCTTGCAGAATTTGAAGAAAGAATTAAACTCTCATTCTGACTGAAAAAAATGAACCTTACCTATTTTTTCTTTTAAGTACATCTTAAATTTTTATAGTTGGATATATTATTGTATCTTAAGAAATTATTGCTATCTTGGACATTAATGTGATAGAAACAAAGTGGCAGATCAAATTTCATAATAAGTTAAGTGACAATGTTTTACTGAGTTGTAATCACCAATTCATTTGCAGCATTACATCTCTCATTGGTTTAGTGGCTCAGTGGCGGATGATCACCGGTCACAAACCTTGTGGCCCTCCTATCTCCTCCTATTCGATCATGATACTGAAGAACCTTGATTGAAGTATGTAATCCTCGCATATTCAATCTGGGACTCTGCTGTCATCTCTCACTAATTCATTGAGGGATTTGGGCCCATAAGCGTTACATTCATTCACGTACTTTAATGCTACGTCTACATAATGTTCAGTCGTGTCTGGCTTCTATTAAATTACCGCTATCCAGCTTACTACACTCCCAATACTGTTATTATCCCAATTTTAGGATATTCTACAAAATATTTTTACATACGCGTAGAATTCCATCAAAATTATATTGGGAAACAGAAATATATCAATTATAGAAACAGTTAATACTACCGTAATCTAATTTTACTTTTATACAACAGAAAACAAGAGAGAAAGAATACAAATAAAAAAACAGAGCGTAAATACACCACTAAAAACTTACTTCTTCTCCACAGTGTTTTTATCTTCCTTCTTAGCATCTTTTTTGGAGGCCTTATTATCACTAGTAACGTAAAACCAGGCGAATGAAAACCAACCTAAAACAACGGCAAAAAAAGACGTAATATACACCCAAGAATTGGTGATTTCCCAGGATCTTGGATATTCATCATTTGCCAAGTGCCTAACAGGAACAACAACATCTTCTTCAATATAAGTATATCCCGGTCTTTTGTAATCAACTTTATATGTGAACATTCCGTGCTGATCAGGAACCTTGAATGTTGTTGAGTAAACACCATCAGATTGTAAAGTTAAATTCAATCTATAATATGGATCAAGCATAACGAATTCCAATTGTAGATCTTCTAGAGTGTTTAATGGAATCCAGTTTTCACCATCCCAAGTTGAGAATCCAATTTCAAACTTAGTTAAATCACCAACTTTATATGAAGCTTCATTAGTTTCTAAATTGATATGGTTAATAAACTCAGTTCTAATCAAACCTTTAATATGAAATGTAAAATCAATCAAGTCGGAAACTAATTCTTCAACAAATCCATCATCGTTAAAAAACGATTGAGAGCCAATCCAAGATAATCTTGCATTATTTAAAGCCTGAAAGGAAACAATCTGGAAACCTTGGTCGCCAGAATGCCAAACTGATTCAGAATTAATTAAACCTTCATCAATGTTTGCAGACACCGAGTACAAACCGGTTTGTAAAACGGGAATTAATAATTCAGAGTTGGAGATCAAGGCCACGGATGAATCATCAAATTTCAATTGCTCAACCTTAGCTTCAGTAATGTATTTTAAATCTGGTTTCAGTAAAATTGAAGAATCCGCAGAGTGATAATCAATGTAGATGTAACCTTTTGGAGAAGGATGAATACCCAATTGATTGAGGTAAATGGCCAAATCTGTTTGAACACCATTATTGTCAGTAATGACAATTAGATCGCCACCCTTTTCTTGAAATTTCAGTAAATCCTTTTCGTCAATCAAAGTTTTTGATTGGGTTGGGAAAACAATAATATTTTGATATAGTTTGGAACCATTCTTATTAAAAATAGAGTTATCAAACTCAAATGAAGAC
The DNA here is from genome assembly GCA_003707675.3 of Ambrosiozyma philentoma. Classification (NCBI taxonomy): domain Eukaryota; kingdom Fungi; phylum Ascomycota; class Pichiomycetes; order Pichiales; family Pichiaceae; genus Ambrosiozyma; species Ambrosiozyma philentoma. The sequence continues at coordinate 21,013 of PPKZ03000054.1, forward strand.
TTGACCTCATAGTCTAAAGATCTGTCCGATAAGATTTGTAAGAATTTGCTGTGACTTGTTGAAAAGTTGGTAACTTCTTTATCGTACACCACCAATGTTTTGGTGAAAGATGATGGAGGGCCGAGAGCCAGTGAGAGCTGGGAACACGCCAAAGAGATAATAGAAAAAAGTATACTATTAAGTTTCATTATGCTAGCTGTGTTATCTTCTCAATTACCGTGATTGTGATGGTGTCTGTATTCTATGACTCAATTGAGTTATTGGAAAGAAAAGAAAAACACGTTTCCAAAATTCAGAATTCAGCATCGGACGAGTGCGCTAATCAAAATCAAAAGCTGCTCCACTTCACAGATCGACAGCACTGAGTTTATAAACTGCTGAAAGCACAAAAACAGCACACACCAAAGTACCAAAAATGACGACAGAAGAATCTGAAACCGTCACGTTTGCTGAGGCTTACAAGCAGTTGAATGAAGCTGAAGTTGCTGCTACGGTACGTCCCTTTGCGTTTTGAAGAGGCTGCACTATATTGCTTCAATTTGACCAATTCAATTACTAACTGAATAGCTTCTTGTTACTGAATACAGCAACTAGAGAAATGGCTAGACGATTTAGAAAGCAAAATGGATGAAATGGAAAAGGCTGCTGCTGATATCAGTATTAACAAGGTAGATGTGCAAGAAACCACCGAAAAGCATACTTCTTGATATATTTACTAATCACAATTTAGTTTAACTTTGGGGTTTTTTTTTATACAATTCTTTATTTTGGGTTAATATTATTTGTTGGTTTTTATTGTAACCATCTGATGATTATTCGTCCCCAAATCCTGCAAACAGTGAAGCTCTCTCTGTATTTGGGAAATAAATAATTACCTCTATCAAAATATCTTTTTCCGTATAACTACAGTTGATCTTTTATTAGAATGCACTAACTATTGCTGATAATGAGTAAAGGAATACCATATATGCAAAACAACTGAATTAAATTTATATTTTATGTGTATACCATATGTATATATGGCGTTTTATATTACACGTGATGTATTCCCGTGATAATAAATAATTCCTTTGCCGCAGTGCCGCTTCCACGTTTCACTAAATTAAGCTAATTGAATTGATATCCGGTCTGGTTTTCAGTTCCAGTTTCACTCCAGTCTTGCTTAAACCTAGCCAATTTGTCACATAGACCCAACACAACACCCAATAGCCATGCCAGCAGATCAATTAGATGAAAAAGTCATTATTACGTCTCCTTCTAACCCAAAGACCCAAGTTACAATCTTAAACTACGGAGCTTCAGTTATTTCATGGACAATCGATGGAGAAGAACAGCTATGGTTATCGAAGGCTGCAAAATTAGATGGTTCCAAGCCTGTTCGTGGCGGTATTCCTTTAGTTTTTCCAGTTTTTGGTAAGTCTGCGGAGAATGGATTTGAGAGCTTACCACAGCATGGCTTTGCCAGAAATTCAACTTGGGAATTCTTGGGACAAACAACTGAAAGCCCAATAACTGTTCAATTTGCCTTATCTCCAGAACAGGCCAATCCTGAAATTTACAGTAAATGGGATCAAGGTAATAATGATTTCACATTAATTTTAAGTATTGAATTAGGTGATGATTATTTGAAAACTAAGATTGAAATTGAAAATGTTGATTCAAAACCATGGAAGTTTAATTGGTTATTCCATACTTACTTGAAAATTGAAGATATTGAAGACTCCTTAGTTAATAATTTACCGGGGGAAACTTGTTATGATCAAATTGTTAAAGAGACTTACGTTGATAAACATCCTGTTATTGATTTTAATGGAGAAACTGATAGAATTTATAAGAAGATTGACGAAACCAAGGTTCTTCAGGTTATTGATAAAGGTATCGTTTTGCACAATGTTGAAAGAGATAATTTACCAGATGTTGTTGTTTGGAATCCATGGATTGCAAAATCAGCTGGTATGGCCGACTTCGAACCTAAAGATGGCTATTTAACTATGGTTTGTATTGAACCAGGTTACGTTTCTGAGTTCTATGAATTAAAACCTGGTGAGAAATGGTCTGGTGCTCAAACCATTCACAAAAGTAAGGATATTAAGTTACAAGCAGTTTAAGTAATATGAGATTGTCATTTATTACAGATAACTCTCTAAATCTTCTTTATGTAAACGAAATAGTTAATTATACAAATATTTTATCTTCATTTGTGATCTTAAAAGGATTTTTAGGTAAATGTGGATTGATCTCCAATCCTTGTTTATCAAGTTCGTCAAATCTAACTTTAATAGATGCTCCACCATTACACCACCATTTTCTTTCGCTGGTTGATGGTGCTGGTAATCCATGGCCTAAAACAAACTCGTCGTCATCATTGTCTAGATATTCATTATTTTCATAATATAACGTACCGTCTGTAGTAGAAGCAGCTCTACATTTTCTGTCTTCGTATAACTGTTTTTCAATTTTGCTTTTGCTTTCTTCATCAATCATATTAACAGTACATTTGAAAACACCAAAAACCGGTTTATGATCACTAAAACAAATGTCATGAACTGCTCCATAGTTTAGTTGTTCAACTTTTAATCCACCTCTGAATAAATGTAGTATCCTATCTGTCCATGCTGGGATTCTCTGTTTCTCACTGGAATCAAATTCATTTGTACCTTTATCATATTTATAAGTAGGTTTAAATTTAATTTCCATTTCATGGAAATATGGAAATGATTCGCCTTTACTCATTTGTGCATTTAACTGATCTTTTTCGAGCAATGACTTTAAATCCCCAATCTCGATACATCGTTTAACCTGTTCATTTGATAATTCAATTCTGAAATTAAAATCACCCATCCAAACAATAAAATTGAAATCCCGGACACTTTTGTTTTGCCTGAATCTTAGACCTCTTGCGATAGTCTTATAATTTGTATGTCTTTCAATAACATTGTTCAAGCCAGCCGCTAAATGACTAACAATGAATAAAAACTTATGTTCACAATAATTAAAACTAATCGCAACACCGCCTTTATTAACACTCATACCTTTCATACCTGTTTTCTTGGAAGAACTTTCAATATTACTAATGTCTTCCAAATGATTAGATTTAATATAAACTAATGATAATAGGCCACCCAATTGCTCATTTTTGATTAATAAATATGAATCTCCCAATAGTTTTAAAATTTTATTTTCCCAAAATAATTTAATTGAAGGATCAATATTCATGATCTTACTTGGGGTTAATTCCACAACCTCTTCTAATCCAATTATAACAATATCGTAATTTGTGTCCTTAATTTCTTTGTTAAAAAGCAAATTCTTTAAATCACCTTCATACAGTTCAGCATTGACATTAAAAGTGGCACAATAAATTAATAATTCTTTCTTTGTTGAAAATTCAGATTGTCGTCTGCCCAACTCATCTCTGATATAATCATGAATTGGATCAACCAATTTCACTTCAAGATTATCCTTTGTTCTACCTAATAATCTATCAAATCTATTCTGTTTATTGCTATGGTTTTGATTGGTACTTGAAGCAGCAGCAACAACATATTTCTTTGAATGCTCTGCAACTTTCCCAACTATACCACCTGTCTTATTTTTAATTTTTCTTGTTATGTATCTATCAGCCATCTTATTTAATTTGTTCCCATTTTCATTCCATAATGTTGAGTGACGAACCCAAAATCCCATATCAATATCTAAACCCAATTCATTTTTACCTATCAAATCAATCATTTCTTCACTTAATTTCTTACCAATTTCATTCATTCTTTCATTTGAGTTTAAAGAATTAATCAAATAAGTACCTAACTGTTTAGCTTTAATTGTATCGTTAGAAACCCCAAACACACCATATGCTGTAAAAGTTTCAGATAAATTACTAATAATCGTATTTAAATCATAATTACCATATTTCGAAATATCAACTTTTAGATATTGAATAATATTAGGATAGTAATCAATTAACTTAACGGCATTAAAGTAACGTTCGCTTAATTCAGGTTGGTTCGATCTTTTTGATAAACAATCAATAATTTGAACACCACCAAATTTTGAAGTCAAAGAGTCAAAGAATTTTTCAATTGAATGTCTTGAAGCTTCAATTGATCTTGGGAATTCAATTTTTGTTGAGATTAATTGTGATTCAAATTTCCAAAATAATGGTGGGTTTCCTCTTAAGAGGACAAATGAATAAATCAAATTCTTCTTATTATCACTTATAATCACTTCGGTTTCAATAAATCCAGTAACATTACCTTCATCATCCATACAATAAGGACCAAACATTTCACCTTGTTTCGAGCAATCTTGTTTAGAAATAATAGTCAAAAGATATGTATCATTAACTGTTAAAGTCTGAGCAAACCCCCTAGTTATAGTAACCAAAAAAACCCCTTCATCAAATTTATCAGTTTCAAACGAAGATAACCTATTTTTAAATGAAATCAACCCAGAAATCAAATGTCTATTCCAAACATATCTGGAATCGAATGAATCTAATGAATTTATAAAGTTGAGATTTGATAGAACGCGCTCTTGGGCATTTGTGGAGATATCAAACTGGTCGGAATAATAAAAGTCACCAGATGATAGCAATTTATTAATTTTGTATATTGGGGATTCATCAACACCACTAACACCATCACCATTACCATTTACAGAGCCAGCTAATTCACCTGAACTTTCGTTTGTAGGAGAAGCTAGATCATCATCTAATGAACTATGCCGTGTTGAATGATGGGCATTATCGAATTCATCACTATTTAAACAAACAAAGTTGGTATTTAGAATCCTATAAATTTTATTCGAAACTGGGCCAGCACAACCCACTTCTGTCCTCTCAGTTATAAATCCAACAAATGTATAACCTTTGATATTGATTATTCCTATTATTCCATAAGCTCTGTTTTCATCGTTGTTAAAAGTCGGTATCTGTATGAAGTCCTGGCTGTTCGTGGATATGTTTAAAGAAGCTTCATTAACAAATTCTATGATTAGTTTTGGGTTTGATCTTGGTTGTTTAGAAATGTCTTTAAGTTGGAGCACAAAGCCGTTTGAATGAATAAAAAGGGTTCTTGGAGACTTCAGAAGATATATCTTCATAGTGACTTTTGTGGGGGTAAGAAAAGCTCCGTTGATGTTTCTTTAATCAATTCATTCAGCTGTGATACCGTTTATTTATGGAACCAAAACCAAACTTCCAAAAGAGCTTATCAGTGGAATACACCTGTACACCGAAAATGTATGACATGTGATCAATATCACGTGTACAATTGCTTTTAACTGGTACAGATTATCCATCATCTTCGATAACTGATAACGACACTAGGTAAAATCTATACTTAGTTTTTTTTCAAGCTCAGGTAATCAGTTCACAGATGACTCAGTTACAACAACAAACAACAACCGAGAGCGAAGAACAGTTCAATGTTCTATGTCTAGCTTGCCGTACTGGGGACTTTGACCTGGTGGACAACTATCTTGCTCAGGGTGTGAACGTAAGTCTTTCCTCTTTACATATGAAGTTCACCGAATAACTTTCAATGCCTCGGAATCACAAGTCAGTTAATGGAAGTATCTGATACTTATCTTTATTATTGTCTTTGAATTCAGATTACTAACCTCGAGATTAGCCAAATCAAATGGATCAATGGGATTATTCTCCATTAATTCTAGCTTCATTGTGTGGTCATGAAGAAATAGTTAAATTATTATTAGAAAAAGGTGCAGTTGTTAATAGAGATACTTTTGATGGCGCTAGAGCAATATATGGTGCTTTGACTGATAGAATTCGAAATATTTTATTGAGTTATGACATTAATAAGACTGTGGATTTAAACCAGCCTTTTGCTGCTCATTTTACTGGTTTATTGAATTACAAGCAAAAGCTTATAACTGCTGATTTGCTTTTAGCTGATACAATTAGAGTTCATGAATTTGTGTTATGTGCGTTATCTGATTGGCCCAATATTAAAGGAAGCTTAACAGAAATGAATTTTGATTATCTAGTATGGAGAATAATCGTTGATTTTTTGTACTTAGTTCCAATTGATGAAAGTCATTTGCAAAAAATTGATCTGTCAGAGCTAGAAAAATTATGCCAGCAGCTAAAATTAACTGAGTTGGCTTATTTCTCCTCAACTTTAAAATCAACTAACGACCCGAAAGAAAAACAAAAGTTGAAAAATCAATTTCAAACAACAACAAATAATCTAACTAAATCGAAAATATCAAATTTTCTACTATCTCATATAATATCTCAGAAGGTTGTAAAAGAAATTAGAGAAAATTTGACGCCTTCAGAAAAGCTTCAGCTAATTACACCTAGCAAATCAGATGTAATTATTCAAATTGATCCGGAATATAAGACCAGTTCTAAAACTACATATTACCCGTCGCATAGATGTGTATTATCTAGATCCGATTATTACTATACCTTATTTTCAACATCATCTAATCCAGATTTTCAATTTACGGATGAAATTTCTATATTTAACACTGATCCAGATTTATATGACGCTAACAGCAATATAATTAATTTATCCCACTTCAAATTAAAGCCGGAATTAATCCCCATAATTCAATTACCGATTGATTTTCAAATCTATTCTAGTAGCTATGAAATAATAGTTGAACAACTCTTATCATTTTTATATCATGATGAAGTTCAAATCACTGATGATGCTCTAGCAATAGATTTAATTTTATTGTCTGACTCCTTATTAATTGATAGATTGAAAACAATGGCATCAGTTGCATTAACGCAATTATCATTAACAAGTATTTCAATATATGATATTTTAACAACTGGTTGGTTGGCTAGACTACCCAGGTTGGAACATCATGCAGCTTATATTATATCACAGGATTTAAAGAAATACATTCAAGATGATGAATTTAAAGAAGCTGTGATTGAAAGTTCAGAAAGAGTTCAAAACAGAGAAGATTTTGATTCTATTGAGTTTATCGATGATATTAGATTTTATTTAACTAAGAAATATCATATTGATGTCAATGATGATGAAGTTTTAAATCCAATGTTTGCTGAAAATACGATTGACAAAACTGAAGAAGTGGATGATGGATTGATTGCGTATAATGAAGAATTGGATCTAATCGATGCTCTATTGGAAGAATTGGGATTAAATGCTTAAATTCATGTTATTTTTATCAATTGTTTTTAGTCTCTCTTATTTATAAATGTAATTCATTATACCTTTGTTATATATATATTTAATATTTAATCGTACAGCTCTTTGATTTATTCAGGGCAAACAACTACTTGAATATGGGGACTTGCAAGTACATAGTTGATAAACTATGTACTACTTTAAACTTGAACAGTAAGACTGGGATGTGTATAAAATATTACCTAATCATTTTGGGGGCCTAATTAATACTATCAGGCCATAAGCTGATATGGTAGCAACAGACGACGTCAGTATTTCCAGATGTAATTAGGATTGGTTTCATCTTTCTGGCATTCATAATTTTCCTAACTTTTCTTGAAACTGATAACTTAACCAGCTTAGATGCAGACCCAGATTCAGTTTATTTGGATTAAATGATAATAATGAGTTAGTGAAACAAATTTTTTTTAATAATTCGGTTCTATAATACCCTCTGATAAAGTAGCCTAGAAGTTGAATCTTTGGTAAGAGAAGGACGGGTGACCCCAACAGTTGTTCTGTCGTGGATCTGTTCAGCCAAAAGTACCCCACTTCAGTTGCCTACCTGCCTAAGTATATGCAATTCTGTTGAAAATGGTAACAGATATTCCGTTTCCTCTGTAAGCTTACCCAGTGCTCTTATGTACACTACCGATTCCCGCAAAACCTATGAAGACCCCCCCCCCAGATTTCGGTATCGAGCCGCACACACAGCACCAATTTCACCTATCCATTAACTAGCAAACAAACCAATCAGATTGGCAAAGATAAGTCAATATCCTCCACAATTCCAATTACCAACATTATACAATCGGCAATGTCTGCTACCCCTGTCAATAATCCTCCATCTACTCAGACCCCACCAGCAGCTCCAGCTCCAGCTGAGGAAGCTTCTTTGAATGACACATTAACTCAATACGCAAAATCGCCAATTCCAGCTTTACTATTCTCTGGATCTTTATTAGCAACACCATTGATTAGACCAAAGGCTTTCAAGTACAGCGTTGCATATCCTACAAATACATCAATATTGTTATTTGGTGCTTTTACTGGTTTAGGGTCGTTTTTAACTTTCGATAATGATCCAGTTAATGGTGCAGGTTTAACCAGTGCTTGGTCATTTATGTATCTATTAATTAATGGTAGAAAAAGTATCTTTAATTTTAAGATCTATCCAAAATATTTAGCATCCTTGGCATTAGTTAATACTGCGGTCTACGGTGGGTTATTCTTTGGTATTATTGGAGACAACAGCGATGCAACGAATAAGCCAACAGGGCCTCCTCTTTCCGCTTAAACAAATCAAAGAAAGCCAGCCAAAATTCTTTTCTTTTTCTTTTTTCAACATGACACGAACTTCTACCAACTCAATGGTAACCAACTGTTTTGTACACCTTTTTTATATATTTCTAAATCATCAAACATTTCTATAAATTGCTGGTCTAAATGCCTTTCTTTAGGATATGCGAACTTTCTATATTCATCAAAAATCATTGATAAGCTCCACTTCTGTAATTTTCTAATACAGCCAACAATACATCCAGTTCTATGCTTGCCTCTATTACAATGTATCAGTATTGGATGATTCTTTGGATTTAAAATAATTTCTAACGCTTCATTAACTAAGTTGGGTCTAATTTTAACAAATGGTTCTTTATTACCTGACAACCCAATTTGATAAAAATCAATGTTATTAGTTTGATTAAATTCTATATTCTCGTTGGGATATTCTTCAGGAATTAGGCAAATTATAGATTTTAGATTTAATTTCTTTAGATATTCAAAATTCTCTATTCTTGGGAAAGATGACCTATAAATCTCTCCACATACTATACTAAAATTTTCCGGAGGAGTGTAACAAGTTAGCAATGGCCTAGACCTTTCTGGTTCTGTGGATAGAACATATTCCTGTTCTTGTTGTAGCTTCTTCTTATAAGCTTCAATCTGCGATGGATCAGTAGGAATAAACTTGTCATACAGCTCTTCATCTTCTAGATCCAACTCACCATATTTTGCATCAACCATTTTCTGCTCTGGTTCATAAAAATCATCGTAATCCATCAATCCGGAATACCTAGACGGTCTGCCATCCAGCACTATTGTGGTGGTATATGTATCTCTGGTGTTCACCAATTTCAAACTGTGCTCGTCAGATATGATTTTGCAATTTTGCTCATCTTCGTCTGTTATCAAAGGCGGATTAGCATCCAGGGGAGTAGGTTCAAATTCGAATAGTTCGTCATCCATGTTTGTTTTGGTACGTTTTGTATGGTAAAACAGGAAAAGTAGCAGTAAACTAGTCAATTCAGTAAGAGTTGCTTCACCAAATCTCAAATACCGACCTCGCTCTGTTTTTGCTGTTTCAGTGATTTGCAGTTTTTTTTGCTGTTTCGTTTCTTTCAACGTGTTACAACTCACCACTCAATCCACTAATATTAATAACAGTCACAAGCTCACATGGTAAGTATATTTTTATGCTATTGGAAATAACGAAGCGGACAGCCCAAATAACCTAAATGAATTAAATACTAACACGACCAAGTCTGCGTTGTTCAACTTTGCCTCACTTTTACAAGTTTTACTCCTATTGATCTGTACTTCTGCATATATACATTCCTCGTGGCCAGCTCTATTAGATAAGAATAAGACAGGCGTGCTAGGTGTCTTTTGGAAATTTGCAAGAATTGGCGAGAGAATGAGCCCCTATGTTAGTTTATGTTGTATTATCATTGGATTGCAACAGTTACTCGGATAATTTTCCCTTTTGGTGTTTGTATTTTAGATATTTGTCTCTAGTTCTTAATGTTAATTAATTGGCTTATTAGTTGTTCTCGCATGTCATTTTATTAAAAGACTCTATACAAATAAAACTATAAAGTAAATTAGATTTCGTTGATTTCAACATCTGACTTTATTAATTGATTAGCTAATTTCAGTCCAACTAATTTTTCTAGTTTCATCATGTCCAATTTATCAAACATAATTCTAATCATACATAAATTTAAATCAATGTTTTCATCTTCATCATCTTGACCCATTTCAACTCTGATTTTGTTTTCGATTATAAAGTTTAAAACCTCACTATAAAAAATAGGATCTGTAGGAATCCCAAAAAAGATAACATTTTTAACACCTTTGATATCAATTCTTTTATAAAAATGCAATCTTTCCGTATATAGCATAATCTTAGTCTTTCCAGTTTTAAATAGGAATCTATTTTTAGTTAATTGATTTTGACTTGAATATTCATCAATTCCAACAAACGATAGTTTCGTTTCGTTCTTTAAATAATTTTTAACTCTAATATAGTCAATGTAAGATGGAATATAAATCAAAGTGCCAGAATCATACGATAATTTATTCATTATCTGTGAAACTATAATGTTTTTGAAGAACTCAAACCTTGAATCATTTGAAGTTAACAAATCTTTACTCTCAAATCTTAGTAATACTTGTCTCAACCTATTTATCTTATTATCGATCAATCCTGATTTAATTAATTTTAGCTTATATTGACTGATTGCACTATTATGGTCCCCAATATAAGGTTTAAACATGGTTACTCCATTAATTAAATTCTTGCTAAACTGATTGGTCAAATTATTGAATTCAGGTGTTGAATATTTGCTGAATAATAATGTTTGCATTAAATAGTTATTTTGGTCATTAATTGAATGCATTCTAATTCTTGAAAAATCTGTAGCTTCATTAACTTTTGTAGGTGATTTATTTAGAAACTCACTTAAAACTTCATTAATATGAAACCAATTTGACATTAATAAACCCTCAGTTTTGTCAAATACTAAGATTTCAATTGAACTTAAGAAGTTTGTTTCTCGGAATTTCTTCTTGTCTTTTTCAATCAACATTTTTAATCCCAATGGAGATGAAATGACTAGATCTGAACTTGAATAACTGGCATACAGATTTAATAAATTCATTGAGTTGTTAACTTTTAAACCTAAATTGAATAAATCATTTGAATTGCCCTTGAAAAATTCTTTAAATTCTTTTGGCTTATTGGATTTATCCAAGACCTCGTTCTTAGAATAATATTCCTGTTTAAATCTTGCTCTATTACCAATTTGCTTAAACCCAATTAGATTGATCATTTTGTTAACCAATTCCCAACATGCATTTCTGTTTGGTAACAAAATTAAAGCTTTTGGTCTCGTATAACCTTGATCTCTACATTCGACATTTGGATTTTCTCTCAATCTCTTATTGTTATGGACTAGAAGATCTCTCGACTTAGCCAAATGATTGAGAATATGTAATAAATAATAATCTTGATAACTTGATTTGATATCTTTTGGTAAATTGTAATATTGCAGGTTAACATTTTGATAAGTCAATAATGATTCAATTAAGTTTTGCTCTAGTTGTGTTTTTGGATCTAATTCTTCAAATCTTTTCAATGCTTTTTGTTTAACATTATAATACTTTAATATATCTTGTAGTTTATTTGGAGTTTTAGCTTGGATTTCGTTAGCCAATCCATAGTCATAATTCAATTGCATATAACTTTCATCTTGAAATCTTTCTCTAGTACTTAATTTCAACTTTGTCATCTCAGATTGAAATTTCTTAATGATTTTTTCAATTTTGGTCTCATTTTGAAAATGCAGATTAAATGGATCGAATTCCACCATATATTCTTCATTAATTTCAACTTCATCTTCCTCATCTTCATTGCTTTCTTCATTGTCATATTCGCCATCATCTAGATCACCTACCAATGATTCTTCATTATCGTCGTCTGATTGTTCTGTAGCCTTTTGATCAGCCTTCTTCTGTTGTTGCTTTGGATGCTCATGTTTCAATAAGGTCACCAATGCATTATAAGCCAACTTGTTTTCATTAATGCCTTTAGATTCACCATTCAGTTGTTCAATATCAGCGTTATTTTCATTTATTTCTTCATCTTCTTGACTATGTTCACTATCTTCTACGGAATCGTTCTGGTTAACCTGGTTTCTTCTGGTCGTTCTTGTGATCTTCCTCAGTTGTTTTCTTCCAAACTTGGTTTTCTTTCTAGATGTACCGGCAGTCTGTTGGCTTCTCTTTTTGCTATTTTCTTCCTTCATGCTTGCTTCTACTAACTTGAAGCTGTTTCAACCGTCTTGTCTTGGAATCAGCTTCAAATCCAACTACAAAAAAAAAAAAAATTTTCTTATCAGTGAAACTCGCTTCACATAAAATTAAAACAAAATTTCCATTTGACGACACGAGACAGCTTATTACCAGACCCTTTCACGTCTCTGTTCCACGAACTACACAGGTATATCTATTTCATATCATCATGGACCGCCTCACTCAGTTGCAACACCGAAACGGGTCGGCCAACCTGAGCGACCAGCGACAACGAGCTAAACCAAAGACCAAAACAAAAAGAGCCTGGGATACATTGATGGAAACCATTAGAATCTTGTTGGCCTCCTTATATTTAATATATATTGTGTTAACTATACCTTTAAGTTTTGAAATTGGTGGCCTGAATTGTGGCTTGAGTTACTCAATTACGATCCTTCTTGTTTATTTCATTTTAGTGACCTTAAGAATCCTCAAATACCATAAATTTATATCAACTTTTTTGTTTTATTTGCAGCATTTATTATTGCCTTCACTGTTATCAATATTTGTCACTATATTCACAGATCCTGATTTCACCAAAAATAGTAGTACCGACAATAGTTTATTCAAATCAATTTGGTGGAATTATATAATTGAATATTGGAAGTTATTTTTGATTAATTCTACTCCTTTATTTACTATACTCGAAGGTTTTTGTTCACTATTATCAATTCAGGCGATAGGACAGATATCACAATACTTAATTAAGCACAGATCTGATACTTGGTCTATAACCAATTTAATCACTTCCTCATTCGTTTTAGCAACATGTGCTTACTTTTTTATTAAAATTTATGTCTCGCCAATGGATATGAATCGAATTGGTTTAATTACCTCTTCATTAATGGGCTCTGCCTTTACATGCACCATTTTGATTACCATTTTTGGTATTTACACAGGGAAAGCATCATCTACATTAGAATGTTCGTTAATGGTTGCATACATTCTAAAATGTTGTTATGAATTATTTCCAGAGTTATCTGAACAGAATTTTCAATATTTAATTAAATTTATAATGACTGAATTTAAAAAGATAGATTCCCAATCAAATTCGTATAACAATAAAGAGTTCTTATACAATTTACAAAATGGATTTGGATATTTTCAGTATTCAAATAATAGTGCAATAAGTGATGATACATTAGAGAAAATTTATCAATATTATTTAACAAGTAAAGAGTTTGTTTTTGATGTTTTAATTCAGTTTATAATGGAAAACTTCTCAAAATCCTTTGAATCATTATGGGACTTTTTAAAGATTTCCGTAAGTAACTTAACTCTCACAATTTTAATTCAATTGGTTTATAGAATTTCTGTCTTTTTTGCAGCTACAAAAATTATACCAATTTTGAATCCAATCAAAACAAAAAACAGCTCAAAGAAGCCTAATAAGTTAGTTTCATTGATTTATCTCTATTCACCCTGTATTATTATAATAGTTTATACCAATTTAATGATTCAATACAATGATGAATTAGATAATGAAAATCAATTTTGGAAATGGTTAGTTTATAAGATTACTAAAAAGCCAATTCAAACAAATAATTCAAACGGTGTTCATCCATGGCAATTTTGGAACTGGATTAATATTTTCTCCGTTCTTTTGCTTTATTTCTTAGAATTAATGAGTCATGATCCTGATGATAGTTCTTTAACTGATCATTGGAATCAATGAACAACTTACAAATGTGTGGAGATAAAAAATATTAAGTATTATAGGCTAACTTATTTGAAGTTGGTTGGGAGAAGCTTGTTTTAGTATGTGTGAGTTATAGGTCGCTGTTTCTTTTCGTGGGTAATTCAATTCTTATTAGCATGGTTTTTTATTTTTGGAGATTTGTCGAAGCAGGTAGTATATGATTACTACAATATTTAAGTGATTCTTTTCTCAGTACTTCACTATATCTTGTACACTAGATTTGACTTAATAGGTCTCTTTTTATCCTTCTTTAGTCTTTTTTATAATTTTATTTTTATTAGGTTTTTGATTTCTCAAGTTTTTATTTATAATATTTTGTTGTTTTGTTGTCACCTTTTTTGCTGCAGTATTGTTGTTGTTTCCATATTCATACGTATTTCAACTTCCTAGTCGTTTATATTTCAATTTATTTTACTTCTTTCTTTTCAATCAACTTGTGTTACAATTACAAAGTCTTTAACTTAAGTCACATCTAATCTACTCGAGCCCTCTGTTTTTTAAGAAAATCTGATTTGTTTGTTAACTTTCAAAGTATTAATTCAGATATTGTAATTTAATGTTTAAATTTATCGTCCACGTCACGTATCTAAGGCGACTCCGAGCTTGACTCTATTTAAACGAATCTCATCATAAAAATAATGAAAGTTAACAAAACAAAGCAGAAAATCAAAGTATTTACCTAAATACAATTAGATTTCAACTTGAATAAAAGAAAAATGGGGTTAACCTGGCATCTACGAAAATGCAATTTCTCTTAAACAGAAACAGGCTATAAAATGAAAAAAAACGGTGACGTTGTCTCATGGTTTGTAAGAGTGAGCTCCATTGGGTTATCAAAATGTGTGAACATTTGACAATCATCATAACTATGGTTTAGATCCCTAAAGGAAATCTAGTGCCGAAATAAAGTAACAAAATATCCAGAAGATATCCTGTAATTCAAAAGCAAAGCTCTGAGTAACAAACAACACCCTTTACATACAATTGAATTTCACTAAACTAACACATCCAAGAGTCAAACAAGAATCAAAAGTTTTAGTTCCCAATATCGATTAATTGAATCATCTTCTCTCCAAAGGAGACAAGGTTCAGGATGAACAAAGACAGAACAATCAAGAACTGGCCAAAAAAAAAGACACTCTAATCCTAAAGACATTAATAAAGTGTAAAGTAAATTCAAATTGTGGTAAAAGATTGAAGTTTGGATGGATTGTTATTTATCTCATCTGTACGTTTCCGTCTGAGATGTGCTGATATGGTAGGCCGGAGACTTTCCCTAAGGAAAAAAAGAGATGAAGAAATTGCTTTCTTCCATTGTGAAATCCTTGAAGAGATGATTCTTTAACCATGAGTAACGTGAAGAGGAGAGAGCAGGAAGAAAGAAAGAGAGGTGTATAAACTAAGAGTTGGCCAGTTGGAAGTTAAGAGGAAAGCGGAAAAATTTTGTTCGGTGTACGCACGACCCCCTGTCTAGTATTAGGGTTAGGGTTTTTACATTCTTTTTCTGTAAAACGGAGTGCTATATTAAAAACTATAAACTATCTAAAACCCTAAGCAGAAATGATTTTATCGACAGCCTTGACAAGTCCATCATCAAACCATATATTACTAGTTAATTGCAGTGAAGTTGTTGCTCCTTTAAACTGATTGGTCTCATTAGATCAATCAATTTAAACTGCAGTGATAACTTCGTGAACAACTTGAGCAGCTTTAACAACTTCCTCATCGAACCATCTTCTGCCAGTTAATTGTAAGTTAATTGGTGCACCTTTAAACTCATTAGCATCATTGAATAGACCATACTCATACTTTTCAATATCAGAACGTGGTTGATATGCCTTATCCGGAGCATCTAGTTCTGGATCACACTTTAAACCGGTTGGAAAGATGACATTAGGGAAGTCTAAAATGTTCCATAAATTTGTGTAGCCCCAATACTTGACCGTTTCTGGCTTAGGAGCAACCGAAGCATAAGCTGGACATAAAATGAAATCAACTCCTAATTCAGCCATCTTTTCTTGATAAGCATCACGTTGAGCTTCTCTTAATAGGCACAACTTATGGTCTTCTTCTACAGAAACACCGTCATCACCACAACCAAATTCTAATGCAACTTTAGACAATTCTAAAACTGGTTCACCAGATTTGGCTAAGGCAGCCTTTTGATCAGCGTTACCATCACCATTATACATTGAACCGCAAGCAATGACCAGTTCTCTAACTTTAAATGACTCCCAAGTGACAACTTTAACGCCTGCTGCCTTTAATCTTTCTTCAGCATATTTCAAACCTCTTAAAATTGGCGGAGTTGGTTTGACAACGCCATCATCATATACAATAGCAACTTTTAAGCTTTTGACTTCAGGAACTGGTGCATCTCTCCAAGGTAATGGAATAACGTTAGCATCTTTTAACCAAGGTTTACCTGCATTAATTGAAGCATTCATGAATAAATCAATATCTTGAGCTGATCTAGCTAATGGACCTAAAACTGGAGCAACTGATTCTTGTATACCAGTACAAGAAGCAGTTGTATTTTTCATTGAAATTCTTTTTTGAGTTGGTCTTAGACCCCAAATACCACAGAATGCAGCGGGAGCTCTAATACTTCCACCAATGTCTGAACCTAACCCAAAAACAGATCCCTTCATTGCTCCGATTGCTCCTTCTCCAGAACTAGAACCACCGGTGGTTAAAGAAGTGTTGTTAGGATTCTTACATATACCAGTAATATTATTGTTAGAACATAGGTGCATTAAACATTGAGGTTCAGTAGTTCTAATGTAAAAGACTGCGCCTGCATCTTTTAAACTTTCCACTTCAACTGACCAATTATCAGTGACATTGTCCAATAAACCAACGTACGAAGCATGAGTAACTTTACCTTTATAATTATAGTGTTCTTTCAATGAAACTGGTAATCCATGTAATGGACCAACTGTTTTACCTTCTTTCTTGTAATACTCATCCAATTCTTTGGCTCTATCTAAGCCTTCATCGATGAATAACTCCATTGCACAGTTAGTCAACTGATGAGCTGCAGTTGCTCTCTTAGCAAATGCTTTGAAAACTTCAACTGAAGTTAATTCACCTTTTGAAATCTTAGCAGCTAAGTCAACACCTGATGATTCAGTAATTTCAAATTCTTTGGCTGATAAGAACTTCTTTGGGATTCCAGTGACATCTGCAGTTCCTGTTGGGATCAATTCATCTGGTAACTTGTACTCGTCTAAAATACCTGCTGCTAGCTTATCTCTGTATGCCTGAATCTTCGGTTTGAAGGTTTCAAATAATTCTGAATTTTCGGTTGTGTTTGTAAATGGACCAAACATTTTATGAAGATAGCTTATGGGGTAGTTGCAATTGCTGTTTAAGATAAAGAAAGAGAAGAGGCAGATCGTATAATGACTAGAAAGTGGAAAGTGGAAAGTGGATGCAATAAATAGTGATGCTCAAAAGCGATAACGGACTGTGGTAATCTGCATCTTTAGCCGATACTGTATCCAGATTCTGTGGAACTACAATAAGCAGTAGGTACATGCATCACTTACTGGACACAGACTTAGCGTGATTATTAACACCAAATTAGAAAATTAGAGGCCTTGATTGGCTGTTTCCAGGTCACGATAAGTACAGAACTACTCTGATCCATGGTGGAGAACATATAATTAACCTACCGAACTGAGCTGAGCTCCCGCTTTTTTTACTCTGTCTCTCTTCGTATGCACCTCACCTATTCAGTATAAAACCGTTATAGACTATTTAGGGGTTTTCTGACAAACCCGTAGAGCAGATGGATTAACTTGGGAGGAGTTAAGGAAGTAAAGTCGGTAAATTGAAGCACTTAGTAAGAGTAGGAGCAAGATCGGATCTATTGCCTACTGGCAACTAGCAACAAGAATCCACGGGATCCCCTGTGGTAGTTTAGTACTGCAATTGGTTCATCAAGGAAGTTGTATACGAACTTGAGGTCCCATATGTATCTTGAAACTATCGTTAGCGGTAGACAAAGTACCAACAGGCCATTGATCACAATTCACTTCACTGATAAGCTTGGTGTACTGGGCGAGTGCCCTGCCCGATAGGGTATAAAAAGTATTGCTCTGTTTTGAAATATTTTACCTTGCATTGCTTGAGGTCCTCATTTTCACGTTCCAATAACAATTCCCGCTATGGGAAATCTTGGTGAAAGAAACCCTATTATGGGGCTACTAGTTAATTGGTTGCGAGATTTAAAGTTTAGTAATCAAAGTTTGATGCTTGTTTGATTAATTTATTAATTGGAACTGATCTCGTGTTCATATAGAACTGGACTCTAATGTAATTGCCATCCAATCCCACAGACATGCTCTTCAATCAGCCTCTGACCTCAATTGAACTCGACCTTTCAACTCAATATCACTTTCGCCGAACCAGATACTCAATTAGTGCTCTGTGTCAATCAAGAGTAAGGCGCTTAAAGAAGATTCAGATCCTCCCATTTTCCGATGGCCGATAACAGGCTAATTGGAAAATATTCATTTCGATAGCTTATCTTTTCTTTTTCTAACTAGATCAAATTCATCAATAAGCGTATATAAAACCTAGATTTCTCCTACTCCCCATGATTCTGCCTACGATAGAATTATGTCAAATCAGCAAGCATAGATCATATCATGGAAAATCAAGTTGACATTGATTACGACGCTATCCCAGGTACTTCCTATCTTGTGGATTTAGACCGTCATTTAACCAAAACCCATGAAGCTATTGAAACTGATGCTAACATTGTGTTAATTCCGACTCCCTCAGATGATCCAAATGATCCGCTCAATTGGTCCAGAAATAGAAAATGGTTAGCTTTGTTTTGTACTGTTGTTTACACATTTGGTGGATCTATCCCAGGCTGTTGCATTTACTCTATTTTAACAGATATCGCTGCCGCCCCTGGTGTTAATGTCACAGTTTCTCAATTAAACGAAGGTACGGGCTATATGTTTTTGTTTTTAGGTCTTGGTAACATCATTTTAATGCCTTTAGCTGAACAATACGGTAAAAGACCGGTTTACTTAATTTCATTACTTGGAAATGTTATGTTTAACTTGTGGCAGCCCTACGTTAAAAATAATGGTCATTGGATTGCTACCAAAATTTTAGCGGGATTCTTCTTTGCTCCAGTTGAAACTTTACCTGAAATTACTATTGCTGATTTATTTTTTGAACATGAAAGAGCTACTTACATGGGTATTTATGGTGCTGGATTATTTGGCTCTAATTATGCTGCCCCAATGTTAGCTGGCTTCGTGAATGATGCTTTAGGATGGAAATGGGTTATTTGGATTGCTTGTATATTTGGAGCTGTCTGTTGGGTTTTCATGCTTTTGTTTATGGAAGAAACTAATTACACTAGAAAACTTAGAGTTAGAAGAGGTACCGATGGCGCCATCTTAAGTGCTATTACAAGTAAGGGTGAAATAAAATCTCCACATACTGTTAATGTGTCAAGTGATTCTGCAGATGAAGAAAAATTGCAAACTGTTACATCAAATTCATGTCTTGGTAACCAAGTTGGATTAATCGATGCTGAAAAAGACTTTGAATATCCTCCAATTAAAAGTTTTTGGCAAAGAATGTCTTTAACCCATGGTGTTAAACCTGAAAATCATATGTGGGATTATATTAAAGCTATTCCATTAATGGCCCAATTTCCAGGTGTCTTATACGCTGGGTTCTTGTATGGTGCTTCATTATTTTGGTATTCTGTTTTAAACGGTACTGAATCGTTAGTTTTATCGGCTGAACCATATAATTTTTCCGCTTCTATGTGTGGTTTAGCATATTTATCACCAGTTATCTTCATTTTCATTATTTACCCGTATGCAGGTTGGTCAACAGATTGGATTAAAGTGTACATTGCAAAAAAACATAATGGTACTTCAGAATCTGAAGATAGATTCTGGGTGCTAATAGTTTACCTGATTCTGGGCCCTGCAGCTTTAATATTGTGGGGTGTTGGCGCAAGCAAAGGTGTTCATTGGTTTGGTGTTGTTTTCGGTCTAGGATTAATGGCAAGTTTATGTGTTATTGGATGTGTTTCCTCAGTGACTTACATTCTAGATACATATCGTGAATTACAATCCGGTGCTATAACTGTCGCTATCCTAATTAGAAATACTATGAATTTTGCAATGGATTATGGTATTACACCTTTTGTTACTAATGTCGGCCTACAAAATTGTTTTATTGCATCAGCTTTTATTTGCTTGTTCTGTATTGGAACCTTCTTTGTGATGGAGGCTACTGGTAAATATTGGAGAAAGAAGCTGGGCAGGAGATATTGGAAGATTGTTGCTGAGTACAGAGCTAAGGGTCTTATTAGTTAAACATTTTCATTTCTTGCTTTTTCGTGTTTTTTGAAAAGGAATTTATATTCGTCAATATACAATTGTACATTTTCTTTCGTTCTACCCATAATCAATGAGAATATATATGGGTAACCTAAATGGAAAACTCCGTAGCTACTAGGTGTAAGTTCGAGGGAAAAGAGGATTACGTAAGGAAGCGCCGCTTCAGCGCTCAGCAGAAGGGAGAGTAGATAGGTGGAAAACCCGAAGAGATAACAGTTATCTCTGGCACTACTACCTTTTAACCAAACCAGCTTTTCCCACTATAGAGGCTGATAATGTCTTAGTCTCTTACCCGAACTGACTTCTACATTTTTATCTGTATCTTTCAGTCATTACCATCATATCTCCTCATTAGCAACGATGTCGACGCTGATCAAGCAGGAGCTGAAACCAAAAACAAAGCTAAAGAAGGCAAATAACCATGTTGTTTCAAGAGCTAAAAGAAACAGAAGTGGCTGTCTTTGCTGTATGTGCAAATCAGACTTTTTTTTTTGCCTATTCATATACATTAACTATTTTTACTGATCGTGATTACTAACTTACTTTAATCTGATTTTACAGGCCGAAAGAGAAAGATTAAATGTGATGAAAATAAACCAAACTGTCATGGATGCATTCGAAATAACTATGTTTGTGTTTGGCCAACTCAAGGACAGGCTTTACCTCATTCAAATGATTTCAAATTACAGAGGGTTGAGCATAATGAGATTGTTTTCATATATGGAAAGAATGCCAGAGATAGTTTGAGGAAGCAGCATCAAGAAAAATATCGAATTCAAAAACAAGAGTTTGAACTAAAGCATAAAGAACCGGTAAACTCTGATGCTCAATTGAAAACAACGATTTTTTCTTCTCATTCATATCGAGCTTACACCACCCCTACCACGGTTAAAGAAGAGGATATCGTTCCAAGTATAGGAAATACATCGCCACATCCTTTGTTAAATCCAACCAAACAATGTTCAGACAATTACCATTTACCAGTTTCTTCAGTTGGACGAAATAATATGGTATTCACCGATCAGTGTTTACAACTTCAACAGCAACAACAACAAAAAGTAGTGCCTGCTAATGCAATGTACATGTCTCCGAATGCCTTTGAATCTCTAGTAGTTGATGTTCATAAAGATGAAGATGAATTAGATGATGATGCATTATTTCGAAAATATTTAGAAAGTTTGACTAGATCATTCAGAGTTTCAAATGTTTTAAATGGCTACAGTACATGGATACTTGGGGTCGATTTAACTGAAGAAGACGCATTCTTTTATGATGTATTTGTTAAAGCATTCATGGTTGCAGTTTCCCCCCAATTAGCACATCAAAATTTACAACCTGGTGCTATTTTCATACCTCCGGGTACGCAAAATCCAATCTTAAGAAATGTTTTTTATGCTTGTGGTGCAGCTTATCTTTGTTGGAGAAGAGATGAAATGAAAAGAGTTGCTGAAATTAAATATCAATATGCTCTTGATATGTTGTCTACATTCCTTGAAACCAATGATATTGCTGGTAATGAGCATTGGTTATTAGTTGCAGTTTTGTGCCTTTGTTTAAGAGAAAGGTATCATGGCGAAGATATAACCAAACATACAATACATATGACCACCGCTTTAGAAATTATTAAGTGTTGGCAGGCAAACAAAATGAAACAAATGGGTCTGAACACCAAAAAGATTAGAAGATTATCTGTTGATGCTGATTATGGTGTTACCATTGTTAAACCAATTAAGAGATTAATGGATATCAACGAGTTACCTTTGGATTCGGAATTTGAGGCTTATGAGTATAGCGAAGAATATAGTATACATGATATTTTCAAAAGAGAAAGAAACGCATTAGAAGAAGAACATGAAATGTATAATCAATATGTTATGAATGAGAGATCTAGAAATGCAATGGTTTTCAATAAATTATTAAATAGATTAGCTCCGAGAGGCCCTTCACCTTTTGATTATCTTGGTGAAGACGAATCTGATGATGAAAGTGAAAATGAGAGTATTTTGAAAGAAATTGATGATACTGATTGTGCAAGATTGGAAACAGCTGGTCTTGATGATATTTCAAGTGCTTTCCATCGTGGTTATGTTATTGATCCATGCGAAAGAACTTTATTGGAAAGTTTCGTTTATAATTATTCAATTTCACTGTTAACTTGTGATAAAAGTGTTGTTACGTTTTTATCATCCCCTTTTCAAGTCTATAAAGAATTTAAGCAGTTTTTATGTCAACCAATTTATGATTGTCCCGCTCCATGGATGAATAACCCAGTTATGGGTGCTGCTCTACCTGCTTTTGAATTAGCTGCTAAAACTAATTGGCTCTCTTTACAACATCCATTAAATGAAACAAATAAAAAAATCGCAATTGGTTTATTAAAAACTGCAAAGTATTATGTGACTCCCTTTTTACCGCCTGAAGTTAAATCCACCCAACCTTTACATGTCCAAAAGAAACTAATGGAAAGTTGTTATCAAGGTAGAATGGTTGCTAGAGCTTCTTTCATTTTTTTGACAAAGCTAATCAACCCTACGATGGGACAATCGAATATAGAGATTCAAAATGCTGTTGAACTATTTATTAAAGATTTGGAGAAATTAAGTGTACATAGTCAAGAATCTGTTATTTCAACTTGGCCATTGGTCGTTGCTGGTACAGCAGTTATTAAAAAGGAGCAACAAGATTATATAATTACAAGAATTAGTAAATTTACTGAAGTTTTTAGAATGGAATGCTTCATTACTGTTATTAATTTTTTAAAGTTGGTTTGGGGTACTGAAGAGAATCCTGGTCCTGGTTGGAATGCTTTAATTAGTAGAGAATATTTGAAACGTGTTTTTGTTTAAGTTCTTTGATAACGATGTTGTATAGTTTATGTTAATTTTTGTTATATATATCAAGTTTTATTTTTAGCTCATCTTCCCTTAAACCCAGTTTATTTTACTATTTCGTGTAGGGACTTTACACTAAAATAATTAGTGTCAATATTAATAAATTTACCAACTATAGATTTACAATTAAAATTAATAGGAATGATCGGGATTGATTTAATGACTAATATACAATTTAAATAAAAAACATGAGAAATAATAGAAAGTTAAAACAAGAATGTTTAACCACCGAAACCATATAAAGTTCTGCCTTGTCTCTTTAAGGCATAAACAACATCTAATGAAGTAACAGTCTTTCTCTTAGCATGTTCAGTATAAGTAACAGCATCTCTGATAACGTTTTCTAAGAATGATTTTAAGACAGCTCTGACTTCTTCGTAAATTAAAGCAGAAATTCTCTTAACACCACCTCTTCTTGCTAATCTTCTGATGGCTGGCTTTGTGATACCTTGAATGTTATCTCTTAAAATCTTTCTGTGTCTTTTAGCACCACCTTTTCCTAGACCTTTACCACCTTTACCTCTGCCGGACATTTTGAATTAATATATGTGTAATTAAATAAACTTCACAAGTGTGATGATAAGAAAAATGACCAAGATAACAAATTGATCTTAGAAAAAGAGGAAATCTTAACTGTTTTATAGATCATCACAAGGTTCACAATTCGACACGGTGTTTGGCAATAGAGTCGTCGGAAACACAAAACTTGCGTTGTGCGGCGCGTCACGTTAAAGTGCGGCGCTCTTCCTGCGTTATTCTGTAAACAAGGGTGCGGCGCCGTGCTGTAGATTTCAGCACACTCCGGAGATTGAGCGCGCTCGATACAAGTGATATTTGACAATTCAGGGACTTGTCTTGCAACATTTGCTATGTCATAGCTACCGATTTTCTGACCCTAACGACCTCAAGAACCATCATTATTATTTCATATGAATTAAAAGGATCATTTTGATTACCTGCCCTAAATTGACTCCTGATCTTTCAATAGATGATAAGAGGTAACAAGTAACACTAACAGGGTTATTGAGGATGAAACAAAAACTTGTAATAAATCTTGGGAGTTAGAAGAATGATTTATGAAATAATGATTTAAGATACGTTTGTTAATTCCTTAACTTGTACTGTTCAGAAGAAGTGTTGGTTGTGCTCTTTGATTCACCAAGTTTAAACTTACCCTTTCATTGAACTTCGGAATCCAACTTCTATAGTTCCTATATTCCCATATCCAACGAAGACTCAATAACCAAGTTAGTGAAAATGGGATAATCACCTACACACCTCTGCACCATAAGTTCCTAATAAGTAGTGCGCTGATTTAAAATAGTACTACCAGAGCCGCGCAGTAGTGGCTCGCCCAAAATATCTTTTCTGAGCCGCCCGTGCTATAAACTACGCTTTGGCACAAAACGCGGTATGTGGGACCGCGCCCGTCATAAACTCAGAAAACAAACAGATCAACTACCAATTTCGAAGCTGCCCCACAACTATAAAGTCAACCGTAATTCCTCTGTTGCTGGCTTTTCATTTCAACATTTTTAATTTTTCTTAGTAGCAGATCAATCCATTCATACACATTCACAATGGCTAGAACTAAGCAAACAGCAAGAAAGTCTACCGGTGGTAAGGCTCCAAGAAAACAATTAGCTTCTAAGGCTGCTAGAAAGTCTGCTCCATCAACTGGTGGTGTCAAGAAGCCTCACAGATATAAGCCAGGTACCGTTGCTTTAAGAGAAATTAGAAGATTCCAAAAATCCACTGAATTATTGATCAGAAAATTACCTTTCCAAAGATTAGTCAGGGAAATTGCTCAAGATTTCAAAACTGATTTGAGATTCCAATCTTCTGCTATCGGTGCTTTACAAGAATCTGTTGAAGCTTACTTAGTTTCCTTATTTGAAGACACCAACTTATGTGCTATCCACGCTAAGAGAGTTACCATTCAAAAGAAGGATATCCAATTAGCTAGAAGATTAAGAGGTGAAAGATCTTAGGATTTTTTTTCGGTTTTATGTTATTTTATTTGTATATTAGTTCTCAATATTTAATTGATACCAGCACTTTGATTCACTTTCGTCGATTAGTAATTTAACCCCATTAAATATAGTAACAGAAAGAGTAAACGGTGAGCTATAAATGCTCGATGGACGATCAAGTGTGGGAATGGAGAAGTGCCTATCGACGGGACGAAGTCCTAAGCCGTGTCTTGAACCCGGTCTCTGTCCGGCTGTGACAACCAGCTGCCCCTAGATGTGTGCCCTTAAGTACCCAGCCGCATCCGGATCATCCGGTCACCGACTCACTTGAGGCGCATCAGTTCAACGGTCAAGTCTAAATAAGACCCATGAGCCATGAGCCATGAGACGGAAACACGCTTAGCTGGATGCAAACTCTCCATCAACATTGACTATGCTAGCTCATCGACAATCTTTCTTACTGGCTATAGCGCCTATCAATTTGCTTGAGACTATTAAGCAGTAAGAACGTTTAGTTGAAGCTCAGTCTAGAGCACTCCATCGGCCAATCAAGTAGCTTAGAACATGGTCTAGTTCACGACTGGTTCCGTTTCCACAGAGCCCTTTGGACTGGGCTCTAGTTCTAGTTTCTTCTCTGACTAATTTGTCTCTCTTTGGTAGGTCTCCTTTAACGTTTTCGGCTCTTTTACTTCTCTGAAGCTTTGGCAGTTATAAAAAGAACATTGTCTCCTTTGATTTGCTTCGGGATCAAAACACGTCCTTCCCTTTTCATCATTTTTGCTAAAACTTTTTCATCTCCGTCACTACTACCAGTGACAAATGATTCTGAATAATTGCCACTCTTTTTTCCTGTCTAGAACTTGTTGTTAATAGTTAATCGTTAAGGTACTCACTCGTTATATCCTTGATCATGCTATCACACAAACCTTCAATAACCCCCAGATTTGATATCCATTTCCCCAACAATAATAGAATTTATACCACTCAGCTGAATCAAATCAAAGGGCAAGTCAAGTTAAAGTTTAATAAAAAGTGTAAAAATATCACTAACATAGAAATTGGCTTTAAGGGTGATGTTAGATCAAGACATCTACGTAAAGAAAACATTACAA
The DNA here is from genome assembly GCA_003707675.3 of Ambrosiozyma philentoma. Taxonomy (NCBI): domain Eukaryota; kingdom Fungi; phylum Ascomycota; class Pichiomycetes; order Pichiales; family Pichiaceae; genus Ambrosiozyma; species Ambrosiozyma philentoma. The sequence continues at coordinate 47,373 of PPKZ03000054.1, forward strand.
ATTCAATATATTCCAAAGTTGATGTCATTTTTAATCAATCCGATACTCTATTATCAAGTCGATTCAAAAAGCATTCTATAGATATTCCAAGAAGAGAGAAATCTGTATTATCTTATGAAGCTAATAGATCTTCCGTAACAGGTGCAACAGCAGGAGGTGCACCATCGGTCGAAAGTATGGCCCCACTGACTTTCCCACAAGGATATATTTTAGAATATCCTTTTCATTTCCAATTTCCAAGTGATCATTATGAACTACCCTCTTCTTGTGACTCTCTTTGTTCAAGAATACCTTCAAGTAGAGATAATATTACAGTCAGATATGAAGTTTATGTTAGAATCACTTATATGACTAAGCGGGATACTAAGTACATGGATTTTTTGGTTCCATTAATGTTTCAAGGTGATTCCCTATCGTTAGATGCCTTACTTTACAATGATGCTATGATATTACCAAGTTTCCATGGATCAGGCTTAATTCCAACGGAAAGGCCTCCAAGTAGTCTAATTGCGGAAGCTGTCACAATGGATAAGTTAAAAGTATATTCGCCTGACATTGAACTTGGTGGATTAAAGTTAAATGAACCAACTGTTAGGAGATCTGGTAGTCTAATTAAAAAATTGAAACATAAATTAACCAAGAAGAAATCAAATCCTATGTTATTGTCAAATAATGTCACGTTAGCTATGATTATTGAAGTTCCCGCTGTATTCAATTTAGCATCTGATTTAGCTGATTTGCCAATTTCTTTTGTTTCCACTAGTCATTTTGCTCCATTAGAATTACAGTACAATGGAATGTCCACTACGTTAGGTTTATTTGATGTAGATTCAATAAAGGTTTCAATAATTCAACATCTAATGCTTAATGGTACTAATTACGATAACAAAAGGTTAATTTATAAAAGTGTTTTTAAAGAAAGTAAAAGACCGTCAGTTGACATTAAGGATTTTCAATTTGATCGTGAACATGGTGAATATATTTTTAAGACTAATTTGGGTTACTTAATTGATGATCCAACTCCATTGTTTGATAATCTGAAAAAACCATTCATGCAAAACTGTACAATCGCAGATTATTTAATCTGTGAAAATTCTTTACAAATCTCACTGACTTTATCAACAAAAAATACAACAACAGCAACAACAGTATCGACACCTGATACAACTCCAACAAAACCAAATTTTAATCATCCAAGTACCAATCCAATATTTCACCAGGCTGAAGAAATTAAAAAGTGTAGATTAAGCGCTGCAACTAAAATCCAATGTAATTTTTCAAATTCTCAGATCACGAAATATGAAAAGACAAATCACAAATCAACTACTTTTCATTATAACCGGTATTTTGTTAAAAGTAAACCTCGTTCAAATAAAGGTACCGGTGGATTACTACAATCTGAAAAGTTTGAATATTTGGGTAAAGGTACTGGAGGTTCGGTAATAGCAGGAGTCTTAGCAGCTGATGAGAATGATGAATTAATGGATTATATGAATTGTGGCTATTATGAGAATTGTTGTTATGATTCAGGTGATGGTTACCAAACTGTTGGACAGGAGTATATTAATATTAACGAAATTGTTGATGGTATAATAAGTAATAGAACTAAAAAGATTGCAAAGAAATTGATTGATGATGGATTTGGTATATTGGGTGATTATTGTTGGTTTGGATTTGGTGTTGATGGAAAGTGTGGCGGGTTTGTTCGGGACACTAGCTGGTTTAGGTGCTAGTATATGCAGCTAACTTTTTCAATACCTCACTATATGATTCACTATATAATTCATTTGTGTTTTGGTGCGTTGTTTTGCCAAATTGGTTTAGATGCTCTTATGCATCTAACTTTGTTTACTTGAGGTCTCCGTGTTCACCGTCCCATATGTTTTTTCTGTTTGAATGATTTTATTCATCCAACTATTATAACACATTAGCCAAAGCTTAGATGATTTCATTCACCTAACTATTATTATCATTTATATAGTATCCAATTCACATCGAGATCAAATCCGGCTTTCAAAACTCATCCAATACCCATCTAAATTAATTTGTGTTTCTTCTTTAGCAGTTACTCATATCCCATCATTCCTATACCCACAGTGTCGATTTAAAAATTTTCTATATATAATAGATGGAGTTCAATTGTTCTTGAGATTTAGATGGTTAGTAGATGGTAGCTCACTAGCCTTCTAAGCCTTATTAAAATGGATTATTCTGACTTCATCAATTTCATATCGTCATTGACTATCTCCTTTATGATATTATTTCAGGCAGTACCTTTCAAAATCAGAAAGGGTGTTTATTGAATTTCGTATTTAGCTAATTTGAATTTCTCACGTTTGTCACCTCTATTTAGTCTTTTTTTTTTGAACCTGTTTTTTAATATTTTTTCAAATTGTTTTTCGTTCCTACTTATTTTGTTTAAAGATCTATACTGCAGTGTTAATCTTATTTTCTTCTTATTTTCTTCTTATTTTCTATTTTTCCTACACTTATACCTTTTTTTTAGATTTGTTTTAGATATACCAATATATCTTGTGTTAGTTTGTTAGATATACCTTTTTTAGTTATTCTTAGGTTATTATTACTATTATTATTATTATTATTATTTTGCTTTTCTTGTGTTATTAATTTTTATTTTAGACTGGTATTTATTTTCGTTTTGGATTTTATTTGTTTTGAAACTAATTTAAAATTAATTTTGTACCCATATAAGACCTCTGAGTTGTTTACTTAGTTTGTGTGTATTTGCTTGATTGAATTGAATTGTGCAATAATCAGTTTTGTCATTGCTATATAAGAAAGGTTTACATGTTATGTATAGTTCTGTATTTTTCTACGTAAATTAAAGGAATTTATAAATTAATCGTTTATTATTAAAATCATGTAAGAGTATATCATAAAAAAAGGAAACAATATAGACAGAGAGTAAATGAAAAAGATTCAGAAAGTTACAAGAAGTCAAGGATTGGTATCGTGAGATCAGAAAAAAAGAAGCGCCATTAATTCTAATTCTTATCTTCAACTTGTTTAGCCATAGCAGCAATCTTCTTCTTACTCATGTAGGCGAAAAACATCAAACAGAAAGGCAACAGAATATTATTAACAACAATCCAAGCAATTAAAACACCAATGTGTCTACCTAAATGTCTTCTTGTAGTATCAAAGAAAAGCATTTTCATCCATTCATAAGCATTTTTAATTGGCATCGCATGAGTGAATCTGAAAAACTCTGGACAAACTTCAATAGGGGAGAAAGTGGCGGAAATGTTAATAACAACAAAGAATAACATCCAACAACCCATCAATGGTGGAAGAACGGCAGTACAAATTAAACCCATATTTTCATTAGCACCACCAACAGCAGACATTGTCAAGAAATGGATCATCCACAAGACGCCAAAACCACCTTTCCAGGATTTATTCAGGCTGATCTGGAAAGCAGCATTAACTGCAGTTAAACCTAATGATAAAAAGAGAAATGCAACTTGAGCAGCTATCATTCTATAAATGATATAACTTTTTGGGTTCAAAACTTTGGCAACATCTGCATGCAATTTACCGAACCATAAAACTTGAAAGAAGGTCAAGATAATGATATAAATTAAGCCAACTTGTAAAGCAGCCATGACAACTGGTTGGGACATTGGTCTACCATCAGTAAATGTAATCGATGGAATTGTTGTAATCATATTGTTATCTCTTGCGTTTGATAATTGGTCAGATGTCAAATTGGAAAGTAAATTTGGGTAAATTTGTTGTTGGAGGACTTTCTCATAGGCTAATGCTAGTTGCTTCAAAGCAGGAGTAACATAAGAATTCATGCCATTTGGATCTCTACCAGTTTCATAGTAAGACTTCACTAAATCTGTGGTGTTGAAATATTCTCCATTTGATAAAGCATCAGTTAAGCCCGTGGATATATCAGATGCAGCAACATATATTGAGCCCCAATAATCTTCTTCATGAACTTTATGAATAACTTCTTCTTCCGATAAATTTTCTTCAATAACCCAACCTGCCAATCTGCTAACCGGTGATATTTTAGTGGCTTCAATCAAAGCTTGACTTAATACATTATTTTGATTATTTTCAACAACAACTAAAACTTTTAGATTAACCAATCTTCCAGATCTTCCAAACATTGAACCCCAATAAATTGAAAAAACAGAAAAGATAAACGTTAGCATTATCAAGATAATTGTGTTATATTCTTTCATAAACTTCAAATTGAAAATACCATTTTTGGAAAATATACCATGAATATTAGATGGTGACTTCACTGGTTCGCCTAGATCTTCTTTAATCTTATTCTCTAAAGCAGCCCCTGTGCTAACAGAATATTCAGTATATTGTGTGACTGTTCTCATTAACTCACTCCCTCTTGATTCTGATCTTTCAATTGGTCTTTGTTGCTCCGGATCGAATTTTTGGGCTTCTAAGTCGGCCGAACTTTTGCTTGAGTCTGATTGCATTTTGATATTTGCTAAGTCACTAGAAGTGGGTTCTATGTTATAAGCTATTCACAGTGAGATAGTAGTGTGACATTATTACGGAAAATTATATTGTTTGTTCAATAGAAAGTGGAAATAAGGCAGCATATTTATATTGCTTTTGAAATTCAAATTACTAATGTTTTCTGCGGCTCCGAAGAGAAAGTTCGTAGTTTTCGCTCGAGATTTCAGCGGCTCCGAATGGAAATCTCGTAGTTTTCGCTCGAGATTTCCTAGTTAGGAATATAGGCGGGTCTTACAACCGGATCGACTCTGTATTAGGAATATATCTCCGGATAACAAAAACGTCGTTGCGGACATAGGACTTTAAGGGACCGGGATTAGTAATTAGTAATTTGTAATATTCATCTCTCTTTGGTTATGGGAGATCACCTTGATCTTTAAAGAAAGTTGATTTGAAATTGAAAGCGAACGAGTCTCGGATTTAAATTTCGCTTAGCCAGGAAAAGCACAATTTTCCGGTCAAGTTGTGGTTTCTGATCAATTGTTTGTGATTACACCTGATCAATACCATAGTTAATATAATCACAACTGCTATAATAGAGAGCATCTATGATGCCGAATACCTAGGGACTGTTACCTGGCCAATACTGTATATGACTCATTGACAATATAATAGCATCATAGCCAAAGTATCACCCAATCGATATAACGTTATGAGGATCCTCATACTTTTTCTGGAGCAGTATAATTTGAACACTATTATACGACTGAAAATTGCATGAACGCAAAATGTGCCTGATGCCGACTAACTCTGATGTGAATTTGACGTAAAAAATTTGAAGTTGCCAACCTTGTGCCTAAGCAGAATAATGCTTCTAATTATTTGAAACAGGTTGTGGGCTTTGCGCCTCTACGAGAGTGAGTACTGAGAAAAGATACACGAATACAACCAATGAAGACACAAAGGATATTTAAAATATGGGGCTAATTGCTGTGCGAGTGGCTCACGGAATGGACATGAGATTTTATTAATAAAGCTGAATCCCTAATGAACTAATGACTCACCTACACCTCAAACCCGCGCTCCTGGTATTTTGCTAATTCATTAGTCATGAACTTAAATGTTTTCAATCTGCTTTCATCTGAAAGGAAACTCATTCTGTCGAGGTTAACAGTTACTATCCGCATATATATATATATATGATTTCTAATTATTCAAAGATAATACACAACCTCCCAGTTGAACTCCAAATCACCATTCTCGGGTTAAGTGTGAAATATCTCTCGAAACATACATCTGAATTTGAACTACCATTATTTAAAGTTCTTTTACAACTACTTCAATTTACTCTTTGTTCTGACTTCAAATCTGAAATCTTGATCAACTCCGATAATTGGCTGATCATTAAGAGTAAGAAATTGGACGAAATTTATTTATCAGGTTTAGTCAATGATATAGGTGAATTAGTATCAATTAGCATTTGTGAAAATTTTGAACCAATAATTATTGTATTCGATCAACGTATTTCAAATACTCTTTTAGAAAACTTAGATACCCAACTTCTTAATCATTGTCAGTTCCATGAATTGAGATTAGAGGTTATTTATTGGGAAAATGAGTATGATTGGTGGAACAGAGTTACTCATCTTAGTACTTCGTTTTATGAAAGGTGCCACTTTGATAAGCTCCATCTGTTTACAACTTTGAAATCAATTTTAATTAATGTGGATAGTTCGATAACTGAAACGCTATATTCTGATTCAAGTTATGAGGTTGAAGGACTTAATTTTGGTGTTTTTAGACAATACCAAGAGACAAATAGAGTTACACGCGATATTCATTGGGTTGCTGAACAATTGATAGAGATACCGAATCTTGAAGTGCTACTTAAACGTTCCTGTCTTCTGTCTGCGCCAGAAGAAAAGGAAATATATGAACTCGAATTGAAGAATTTTGAAGAAGCACTTTTAAATTCAGGGATTTGTTTTAAATCAGTTGAGTAAAATAGTCATAATTGATTTCAACTGCTTTGTTCTAATTATGTTATAGTACAGATTACGTGCTGGTGCTTCTAGTAGCTGTTTGTGGTTGAGATTTCGTTTAACTATTGACATTCACCTTGGCAAGTTGAAATTAAAGTTAAATATATTTCAAAAAGCACTTTTGATAGCTATTTTATTGTTGTTTCCCTAATCTATTTGGCATGTATATGTATATATATATATAGCTGGTCCTCTCCATGGTTCCATGTACGTATGCATATGGGCAGGGATCAAGAATCGGGGCGATGCAGGCAGCAAGTAGATAGATAATTCGATATATATTCGAGCTAATAAAGTATGTGGCCGATCACTCCCATCACTTCATTCGTATATACTCTCATTTAATCTAGACCTATTATTTACTCGTTGACAATTTTAACGAGTTTCTGACAGACACCATTAACAGGATCAGAAAGGTACCGTGTACGAATATAGAGGAGCAGTAGCAGGGGTGCAGTACTGCCAAACCGATCGAAAGCGTCCGCCTTAGCAAATTTTCTCCAATAGCAGCCTATTGACCAGATCTCAACGGTTTTAGAATTAGATGTCCCCCATATCAACTTCCTTTTATAGCCACGGTTACTATAGGGGGAAGGGATGGTTGTTGACATTCCAAGATCCATGAATTACGTGGCTCACCGTTGACAATTACGTGTACACCTCCCAACGTGAAATTCATTTCAAATTCAGTTTAAAAGGTCGTCCATATCCACTCCCTTTAACTTCTGCCCAATCATTACTTCTTCTTTTTAATCTCCACTGCTAACAGTCAATAGTCAATAGACAAAGTCTCCTTTATTCGTTCGTTTTTATAATCAAGATGACTTACTATCCTACAGAAGACCTTTCTAATAAAGTTACAAGATGGTTTTTGGATGCTTTCTTAAAATATCAACCTGACAAATACCCCAAAAGTGACGATTTTGTGATCATGGAAGCTGTTCATCTTCAGGCTCACGTTTCTTTTACCTCAGTTGATTTCCACGAATACAGAGATAATATACACCTTTATTTGATGATGATTGAAGCTGGTGAACAAGTAATTTAGTTTACTCCATTGTTTTGAGTTCATGTTGAGACCCCCATGTTCCATGGCTCATTTTTTCTGCATTTTATATTCACACAAAACCTTTATAAACCCTTTGCATCTGTGTTGTATCATTTATCATTTATCACTTAATAAAAACAAATCTTGTTTACGATTGCTCTATGTATAGCGTACCGTTGTAATTTTTTTGAATTCCAGCGTTTAAACCCTCTTCGCCGACCCGATCCGCTCCCGTAGCTCAATTTCATCTCAGAAAAAACGTCTTCCATATCTACGACAACTTCTTTCTTGAAAACTACTGTTTCCCTTCCGAACTTCCCATCCCCTTCAGTTTCAGGCTTTGATGATACGGTATTACTGTGACGCTTCCCCTACACTTGACTTATGTCATACTTATATTGTTACGTGTTACGTATGCTGCACAATTCGTCCGTTCCAGTAGTTTGCCACTCTGTTCCACAATATTGACACGACAACAGACGCTTTTCAAGATTCAATATATTCATAAATCTTTTCTAATGTTTCCAAAAATATAGTTACTTCATATAACATTTCTTAATATGGTAATACAGTCTTTCTCAGGCACCACATTAGACGGCCTTGAATTTGGCATTCAGAGTAGGCAATCAAATTGGATTAATTTGACCATTCCCAAGCTTTTCTTTAAATCTATATCCAATTCATCTCTTGCACCCAATAGAGATTCAGTGGGTTTTGGTGATGCATGATTATGTCAGTGTGACCAATATTCGGGAAACTTCTATACCAAGAATTGGATAACCTTCTACTAGAACCTAATGATTCTCACTGCACAATTGGATCTATTTTCATTATCACTTGTTCCACTCACGGTATCTTCAATACTGTGAGATTCAATTAATTTATGTTTGTCAATATGACCTAAAGTATGAGGGGCGCCATTCCGTGGTTCATACGGATTCTCTTATTCAACAGCTAATTGATGGCTTTTCCCTACGGCCTCACATTTGAATATATATTGCATCATCATCAAAATTATTGAAATAGCTCGTCGAGGATAATACCCATATTTATTAACACCTCCTTCAAAACATAGTTGTCTCTCCTTTTAATTCTGTCAGTATAATCTTCACTCCTTGAACACCCACCAGAGAGTTGGTCTGATCGAGGCCATCACCCATTGGAGAACAGATGTAGGAACGAATCAATTAGAACATATGCTATCAGAATTATTTTTTTCTTCTGTATACGTCTTTATATTAGCATGGAGAGTTCAATTTGGGGTTTTTGCATGCATGCAGATAGATTAATGATCAATAGAATACATTCTTTCTGTATTAGATCATATTAATTATGTAACAATTTACTAATTCCACTGTCGGGATTCTGTTCCCTTTGGTGGATCGGATGATGTACAACTTAATTAACCCATGGCCAGAGGCATATATCTCAACAAGTTATTTTGGTCCCGTAGGTTGTTATAGCCTTTCAGTATACAAAGGAACCAATTGGATGTACGTACGTCCGATGGTAATTATTTGGGAATTTTTCTTTTGTAGTGGAGTTGAAGTCATCCTTCTTTTTTTTTAGTTTTCTTTAGTTTTCTTCATTTTAATTGTTGTTGACCAGGCCCCTAGCAAATTAACTCCGTAGGATGGGAGGGTTGCTGGACACATGCAGCTCATATCTCAAATTATGTTATTAAGTCGAAGCTTGTATGACATCGTAAGATTGATCTTCTCTATTACCTGTCTTATTTATGGGCCTTATAGTATGGCATCACATTCTCAGCTCGAATTGCGGACGTACCCCCGGACTTAAATTTTTCTCAGCTGTTTTTCTCCTTCCTTTAATTAAGCTCCATATAAAAGATCCCAATCTTCCACTTATCTCATTGCTCCGGCGTCTACTTCTATTCCAAAGAGGCGGCCATTCCCAATCTTGAAGAAGTCGAGTATGTGGTATATATAGAGACTCATAACTACCCTCCAAAATCTTTTGTCTTAAATGACCGGCTTTGGACCAGATGAAACAGGCTTGCATCGGCACTTCACAAAAACTGGAAATTGGCCAAAACAGTCCAACACTGAACACAGTTTAAACACCTCTGCAAATTCAATCCTTAATAAAGCAACAGTCATTACAGCGTCATGCACAAATGTCATAAAGAAGTACATATTACCAAAGAGTACCGAAAAGTGATGGTTGAAATTTTGATAAATAATTACACAACGTACCAATGTCGAAGATACCCTACCCCCACGGAGGCTCTCGACAAAGCTATTCAAGATGAAAATTTGATATATGATCAAGCAGTTACATGCCATGAATATGAAGATCTAGTACATGAGCTAGCCTGCCGAATATCAGGAGGTCTTGGATGAACTCCGTTCAATTAGTTAGTTACTGTGCTTGTATCTGAGATGAGACGGTTCTTCTTTTTGTTTGCGTGTTTGTTGAACTCAAACTCTGAACTCAATTGTAATGATTTATCCTCCATTAAGTGTGGTTTCAAGTTAGGGTATTTGCTAGTTAATTAGAGACTTAATATAGATCCCCTGTTGAAACTTGGTTTTTTAGTTATTTTGTTTTCACTATATACTCATCATAATTTATAATGGTTTAAAAAAGAGTTAGGAATGAAAAATTGTAAAGTAATATATTTTAATTATACAAAAATCGTAGTTCGTTCAGTCGTAAATAGCTCAATGAAGGGAAATATGCTTTTTAAGGTTTTTTAGGATTTTTGTCTTGAGATCGCCTACTAATGGAATAGTCCTAAGCCTTTGATTCAACGCCAGTAGCAATAGACTCAGCTTCAGCTTCAGCTTCCTTATTAGCTGCAATTATTTCCTTAATACGATTACCGCCAGCATTATCTAAAAGGTGCTGGGTATTGAAAGCTTCAACCTCAGTTGACTTGAATTTTCTAGCGCTAACACCTTGCTTAAAAAGTAAATCCAATTCAGCAAATGTCTTCCCTTCAGTTTCTGGCAGGTCAAACCAAGCCCAAATAGCACAAGCAATAGAAAAACCAGCCCAGAAGAAACCAGTCTTAGCCTTCCAATTCCAAGCAGTTGGATTTAACATGTATGGAGTAACAATATATAAGACAATACCTGAAATATTGAAAACATTTCTAGCCAAAATGACGGTTTTAGTTCTTAACTTAGCAGAGGGAATTTCAGAAACAATTGTATAAGTTAATGGGCCAACCATCATGTCATATGTAAATGTAAATGCTAGTAACATAGATCCGGAACCCCAAGAAGCACCCTTAGAATTAGAACAGCCTAAACCACCAACAACAAATAACAAAACACATTGAACACAAAGACCTGCAAAGAAAATAGTAAAACGACCTAATCTTTGAGATAAGAACCAAGAACCAAGAGTACCAACTAAACCTAGAGCATATTGAATAATTGAGAAAGTAAATGACATTCCATTATCCAAGCCGGCTTGCTCATAGAAATAAGTGGAGTAACCCATTAAAGTTGAACCAGTAATATTTTGAGATAACCATGTCATAACGGCGATTCTTGTTCTTCTGAGATTATCACCTTTGAAACAATCAACATAAGATCCTCCTTCATTAATAGAAGCTTCTTCTTGAATGGTCAATTGCATTTGAGCAAGCATAGCATTTGCTAGTGGAGTAGTATCTGGTAAGTCTGCATGTTTAGAAAGTAATCTCAAGATTGACTTTCTAGCTTCTTCTGGTCTATTTTTCTTAGCAAAATACCATGGAGATTCTGGCGCTAAGTAAATACCAATCATAATTGGAATAGGAAACACCCACTGAACAGCAAAAGGAATCTTGTAAGCATTAGGATCTGTAGAATCTAAAACACCACGTAAAACACACGAGGCAATTAGCTGACCAATAACCCAACAAGCATTGACATATGTAGTTAAGTAAAGTCTCAAAGTTAATGGACAAACTTCAGAAGCAT
>PPKZ03000055.1:0-58115 GCA_003707675.3 Ambrosiozyma philentoma
CATTTTGATAGTATCAGTACCTTGTAAAATTTCATCAAATGTAGAGTACACGATGGATCTTTGAACACCTTCAATTCTCTTAACTTCTCTTGCTGTTGCCTGATAGTATGAAAAAGATGAAGTAGCGAACAAAAACAAAAATGGAATTGCAATGGCAAAATAAGGCATGTAAATAACACATAAAATCAAAACACCAAGCATATTACCAAAACCAAAACAGAATAATCTTAATTGTTCTGCAATTTCATTGTCTAATGCATCAGTATCTTTAGTAAATCTATTTAAAATTCTACCCATTGGAGTTGTATCGAAGAATGACATTGGTGCATGCATGATTTTCTCCAAAGCTTTAATATTCAATATCTTGGAGGCATTGTTACACATAAGCACCAATGTGCAGAATTCCCAAACTGCACAGAGGACAAACAAAAATGTAAACATAACATACATACCAATGTAAAATCCAGTGGACTTACCAGGAAATTTGTTTAATGACCAGAATGATAGCCAGACATTCTGGAACAACATACAGAAAGTAGTCAAAGCGATACTCGAGATAACAGCAGGAATCATAATTGCTAAACCAGCTTTACCAGAACCAGAAGTGATATACTCTAACAGGACCTCTTTTTTAATACCATTAACTTCTCTATGCTCGGCTTGAATTAATTTACCTTTATTTGAAGCATACTCAACTTTTGTTGTTTGCTTTCTAATTAGCTTGTTCTCTTCTTCTTCAATATCCGCATCAATATCTGCCTCATTCTCTTCATTCTCTTTGTTATCAGTTAATGATTCCTGTTGGAAGGCCATTAAATTCTTAAACAATTCATTTCTACTCATTAATTTAGATTGAATACCAACATCAATAGTACCATCACCATTCAAGAATACAATTCTATCAGCTGTACCAATTAATGCCAATTGGTGTGTAGCTAAAACTCTAGTTTTACCTCTCAATAAACCCATAAAACATTTATTCATGATATGTTTACCAACCTTAGCATCAACAGCAGACAAAACATCATCCAATAATATAACATTATTTTCATCAGACCAACACACTTTATAAACAGATCTAGCTAAATTTATTCTTGCCTTTTGACCACCCGATAAATTGACACCTCTCTCACCAATCTCAGTTTGATCACCAGCAGGCAAAATATCAAAATCGGACTCTAAAGCACATGCATCAACAATTGTATGATATAAATCTCTATTATATGGCAAACCAAATATAATATTGTTTCTAACCGTTGTGTTTTGGATCCATGGAACTGAGCATAATAGCAAGTTACCGGAAATATCAATTGAACCAGAAACACGAGGCATTAAGGATGAAATGGCAGATAATAATGACGATTTACCAGCACCAATTGAACCTGTAATAACAATAAATTCATTATGAGCAACAGACAAGTTGATATCATGCAAGCCAGCAAATGTATTGATTTTTAAGGATGATGAATCGGAAGTGACATCAACCATATCACCATCATTGGGCAACAGTAAAGTATTTGAATCATCCCATTTGAACTCACCATTTGTGATTTGAATAGCTGGTCTATGTTCTTCAAGTGAATGAACATGATATTCGGGATCTGGAATCTCTTCAGTGGCCAACAAAAACTTTTGAACTCTTTTAAAAGCAATTAATGCATCAGCAGCAGTTGACAAAGCCGTTGGCAACATTGTAATATGACTGGTTAAGATATTGAATAAAGTAACAGAGGCAAAAATATTAGCAGCATTCTTCAAATAACCGTAGTAACCGTAAACGGATAAGAAACCAACCATAGCAGACACAGATGCTAGCGATACAGAAATTGCACTAACGCTATTTCTGAGGAATTGGATCTTTAGTAACACATCCATTTCAGATTTTCTAATTCTGGAAATCAGTTCAGTATATGGAGTTTCCCAAGAATAATACTTGATAATTTTCATTGAACTTAACAACTCTTTAACATACTTAACTCTAGCATCAGTAAACACATTGGTTCTCTTTCTATATTTAACTAAGAATTTAGTAGAGTAACCAACCATGGAGGTAACAATCACAAAAAACGCAACACCAGCCAATGAAGCTCCACCTAAGTTTACGCAAAGGAGAGCAATGGTGATAATGACCCCAGAAGGAATACCAATGACAAAAGCAATGTAAGAAAAAGCTAAATCAATTTTAGATAGATCATTCCCTAATAAAGTGGTAACAACAGGTGGGGTGTATTCGGTTCTAGCAGACTTATCCAATTTTAAAGATTTATCAATTAGAACCTTATTCAAAATACCCTTAGTTTCAGCTCCACAGAAGGTGGATCCATGAAAAAAACGAGCTGTCATTAAGCCCTGAAAAAAAACAATTAAACCGATACCAACAGCCATTCCATAACCATTCTTACCAACTGTTTCACCAGAAGCAACTTTGTGAACATAATTAATGAAAGCCTTAATTAGAAGTGGATTCAAGTCACCTGTAATGTCACCAATAGTCTTACAAATTATGACCTCCCAAATTTCTCTTGTTAAAGTATGGTAAACAGCATAAAGAGCTATCCAGTCTGAATATTTAAAATTTGGATCGTGTTTTAAATTTTCTCTATTTTGTGGAGTATCTTTAATATTATTTGTCTTCATATATTCTTTTTCATATGATTGCTTCTTATTATTAAAATGAAACATGAAAGTATTTGATCTGTTTGCAATATTTAATCTCGAGTCTTCGTCAATAAGATACATATCTTGAGGCTGAACGCTTCTTCTATAACCAATGTTAAGTAATGGAAGACACCAGATGAAGAATAGTTCATTAAAAAAGCCTGTAGTTAAGCGATATGGAAACTTGGTTCTTTCAGAATCATTTTTAGGGATTGGGGGAACCTTCTTATCGATTAGAAAAGGAGTTAGCAACCTTCTTTGTAACTGATATTCATTATCCTGTGCTGTTGTCTTTTCAACATCAATGTCATCGGAGGATGAAATTATGTTGTCACCCGTTGTGTCTGTGTTCTTGTTTGTGTATATTTGAACATTTTCTGTGTCAGATAAACAAGAAGTGATTGAATTACCACAGTTTTCACTTTTCTCTTGAATCTTTGTTGAAGACATGATCAGATGATTTGGCCAGAAGTCCAAAAGTTTTATGGATAAGCACTAATGAAAAAAAAAACAATCATTGCACAGTATTTTCTAAGATTAGTGGAAATTCCATTTTATCATTTAAAGATGTATTGGAATGCAGTTTTAAGGAATCTAGTTGGTGAGCTATAGGAACCACACACGGTCGGACATTTGGTTTTCAACGGAAGAAACCCATCCCGGGCGGCGGTCCCCAGCCGCCGAGCTTACCGCATAAAGCCACAACAGCTTGCTAAACCAACTGGCAATTAAACATTTCCAAGAATTAATCTTTTAGAAATGGTTATCAAAAAGGTCTGGTTACACCATTTAATGGAAACCATTCATTAACTTCACCCAAAGTTCTGATATATTTTCTTTTGTTCGATTTATCTATCAATGTTAAATAATAATTAAAAAGGAAAAAGCACAGAACTGACAGAACCAAATGAATTTGGTTTGCATCTATCTTTTAAAATAAATCAGTACAAAAGTAAAGAAAAAGGCAACTGTTCAAAAAGTTTAAACTATATATAAACTCCTGGAGAAAAGTAACTATTCAACTCTCAAATAATAAGAAATTGCAGATAATAGGAAAATAAAGGGAGCAAAGTAAAGTACTTTTATTGCAAGCCGTATTAAAAGATTTTTGTGTTTTGATTTCATTTTTTTCTGTCACTTCGTAACTCTGTCACTTTCTAATTCCTTTCACAGGGCTATTTGTTTTCCTGTTTAAGTAATTAACTCCATCTATTCACGGTATGGCAGCACCTTTCTCACACAAAGAAAGGAAATTTCCAATTTGAATCTTAAAACAACTACTCCAATTATTAAGCATTTCCACTAACCTATTTTGAATTTAAACCAACCTAGTAATTTTAATTTTTACCTTCTCCTTTAAATTTGAAAACTGGTGACAATACGACAGGCCTGGAAAAGTTGAACTGAGAAAAGGCAGCTATATCAAGTTCACATATCGAATTCCCCGTAAACATTTGAAGAACAATATCCTAGTGCCACTTCTGTAATAAATAATATTAGATTTTGAAGTTTTCCTTTATATGCTATTTAGCAGATTGATTCTAATTGTCCAGAAACATATTCTTGATAATTCCATATATTTCTTGAGTTGTATAAAGAGTCAAGCAGCATATCCAGCTCTTGCACATCAAAAACAGCAAACACAAAGAACTCTTGGTCTTAATCATTTAACACAAGAAGCAGCTAGGTATCAGTCACCAGTTTGTTTTCTTGAACATGAACAATGTTAAAGTTTGGGACTTCTTTCAACAATGGAGTTTGTCAAGATATCAGGAATTAATCCCTTTAACAAATTATGTCCTTTTCAAAGAATTTAACTGGTAATATGGATGTATGTTAGCAAAAATATGAGTTCAAGTTGAAGAAAATAGATATTGCTTATTGCAGCCTCTGCTAACACTTAATGTGTTAAATAGTGGCAGACCGTCATCATTGGGAAAGCCATTTAGTTCCGAATAAGTTGAAGTACGACTGGAATAAAAGCATTCCTTCACCAAAGATTCAGTTGATAATCCATAGTCAGAGGTAGTATTGCCGAGACAAAATGTGCTGGAATTTAGGTTTATAAATGCCAAAATAGACGTCCAATTCGTAAAATTGTTCAACGTGTCATATACATGACGTAAACGTATAGATTACCTAAAAATAAGATCAGATAATTTAACTCGGCTATTGTTCTTAACAATTTTTAATGAAAATTAACTTAATTCTAGGCGGTTATTGGCAGCAGAATCGAAGTCATAATTTTAAACCGAGCAAGGAAAGCCAAAACAAAAAGAGAGCCTTGAGGTTTATTTTTGGAAGCACAAAAGAATTGCTGTTCGCTTAACGGCTATTTATCCACCTGAGATCGGTCTGAAATAAAACTATAATAAATAAAAATTGATGATGTAAATTATTTCAGAATAGTATATATTCCCACGTACGGTAGCAGGAATACTTATTTCACCACATCGAAAATCGAGAATCAAGATCTACGCTTAGCAGGCAGGCTAAAATGGCAGCAAATTGCCGGGGTAGTAAATTCGCACTACGATGCGTTTGCGTTTCCCAAACTTGATCAAATAGGTTCAAGTATCTGAAGAAAAGAGATAAAAAAAACTAAATACAAGACACAATATATATACAAGAAAACATTTACAGTAATAATATTCAACTCTATTCCTGGTTCATTTCATTGCTGTTGGTTAAGCCTGCTTGTTTAATTTCATTAATTTTATCAAAGTTAACTTGTTCAAGAATCTTTTTAGCACCATTAGCAATCAATCTATTAGCCAACTCAAATCCAACTTTAACAGCATCTTCATGACATAAAACTTTGGCACTGTGGGCCAATTCAAGAGATTCAGTACCTTCAGGATTTAAAACGATGGCTTCTAAGGTTAAAATATTCGTACTTTCCTCGTATAATGAATTACAACCAATAGGAACAGAACAACCACCTTCTAAAGTTCTTAGTAATGATCTTTCGGCAAGACATACTAAAGTTGTGATTTTACATGATAACTTCTCACAGACCTTTTTCATTGTGATATCATTTTTTCTAATTTCAATTCCTAAAGCACCTTGACCAATAGCATAATACATTTCTTCTTTATTTAAAAATTTAGTGATTCTTTTTTCCAACCCAAGTCTGAGTAAGCCTGCAGCACCCAATAGCAAACATGAATAGTCTGACCCTGAAGCATCTAATTTAGCTAATCTTGTTCCAATGTTACCTCTAACTGATTTAAAGTTCAAATTCGGATACTTTCTCAGCAATTGAGCTGATCTTCTAATTGACGACGTACCAACAATTGAACCTTCTGGTAATTCAGATAATTCTTTATATGGAGAACCATTTTTCATGACTAAGGCGTCTCTTGGATCTATAAGGAGTAAATAGTTCAGAATAGTAATATTTCTAATTCTTTAGTCCATAATGCCTTACCTCCAAACGAATATAGGGGCGTACCTTGAAATTGGTCAGCTAACGTAGAAACTTTCACAATAGGAATAGTATAGTCTGGATAATGTTGGGATATCGTAGCTGCGACAGTTTCAGATTGTGTAACTGCTAGTAATGATTTTCTTGTACCTATTCTAATAGTTTTGTTTGAAGCAATTTGAAGTTCATGCTCGATGTTGGAATTTAACGATGATTCCTGTTGTCTATGAGGCATCTTATCTGATTTTAGCTGGGCCATAAGATTATCCTTCAAATGCAAAATGACCTTATAGATCTGGATAAGAAGAAAGGGTGTTGTCTGTTGAGGTATCAAAAAAAAAGACTCTGAATCGATATGCACTTCTCGTTTGGCTTCTCTTTTTCAGGTTAATTTAATCTGTGAGTCTGCGACCAATGAAACTCGGGAGTCGGAGCTCTAATAGTACTAATGCTATTGTTGACAGGTAGAGACTTGCCTGAGATGAACTGATATCAAAGTTGAATATATAAGTAAGTAGAGCTACTTTAATGTCCCGTAATGAAGAAAATCGTTGTTATAATTGTTGATTCGGAAACTTTAAAAAATTAAGTTACAATAGATCTGATCGGAAGTAGTGCAAAATAGGAAGGTTCGGAACATCTTGTGAGATGAGCGGCTTTAACTTTATGGTGTACAGGTGCTTAGATTTAGGGCATATTGATACAATTAATTAAAGCTTGTTTTGTACACGATCTTATAATTCCTACTTTGAACCACTATATATTCATTCAACCGCCGAAACATGGCATTAGTATAAGAATCTTAAGGGTGCTCGTGATGGCCACACTGTTTAAGTGATTTCTCTAATAACTGTGGTTCAACAGCTGTGGTTCAGCTTATTGTGGATCCGTATACTCCTAGCAGCAACTGCGAATTCTCAGCCACATCCTTCATTTTTCGGTTATCTTCAAAATTCAAATCACTGGGGCTTCTAATACTTCCCTATTTTATCACCACAACCACACTTAAATTGATCTTTTAGATACACGGATAAACTTTTCAGCTACTAGATATCGCAAGATCATGTGAAGTTCTTCAATTTTGAATGCATAGATAACCCGATACAATTTTTGACCCAATTACGTTATCTTGCTTATACTCTGAACATGGAGGAGGTACGTCAACTCAGTCCCTTAATTCCTTGATGAAAAGTAATCTTTCAATATATATATATGGTTTTGTATTTCACCGATTGATGCCACCACCGTATGCTCTGATATCTTAAATTATAACATATAGGCATTTGCTTTCTTAATCCCTTCCTCTTTACTATATATTAGACCGCATTTCTCCCTCTTACCTTCAGCTAATTTCAGGGAAGTGTTTTAAATAAATTCACAATTATTTTCTTGGTATTTAATCTATCATGTCTTCCAATAACAAGATCCAAGACATTGACTTGGCAACTACAGAGATCTCTAGTGATGACTCTTCAAATCACAAAAGATCCCAAAAAGCTTTGGCAGAAACTACTCCATTGGATTCTGACAGCCTTTCATCCGATATTGAAGAAGGCAAGAACACCTTAAATCCTTTTCATAATCCTGTTGTTGCTGAACAATATAGGAAACTATATGAGTCTACCAAATATGAATGTCGGCATAGATTTGATCCTGATTTTGAATGGTCTGCTGAAGAAGAAAGACGTATCACTTGGAAATTAGATTTCAAGGTTGCATTGTTAGCTTGTTTCTTATTTGTTGCTTTACAAGTTGATAGGGGTAATTTAGGTCAAGCTGTTGCTGATAATATGCTTGAAGATTTAGGTATGACTACAAATGACTATAATCATGGTAACACTATCTTTTATCTGTGTTTCTTATGCGCTGAATTACCATCTCAATTGATTTCTAAAAGGTTGGGTTCTGATATTTGGATTCCAATTCAAATGACACTTTGGAGTATTGTTTCTATTAGTCAATGCAAAATAACAGGTAAAAATGGGTTTTATGCTACTAGAGCTTTCTTGGCTTTACTCGAAGGTGGCTTCATTGCTGATTTGGTGCTATGGCTTTCTTATTTTTATACTGCTTCTGAATTATCTATTAGACTATCCTGGTTTTGGACTACACTCTCATTAACTCAAATTGCGACTTCCTTACTTGCGTTCGGTATTCTTAGAATGCGTGGCATATGTGGTTTACCGGGATGGGCTTGGTTGTTTTTAATTGAAGGTCTAATTACTCTTATAATTGCAATCTCAGCTTTCTTTTTGATGGTTCCTTCATCTTGTCAAACAAGAAAGCCATGGAATAAGAAAGGATGGTTTACAGAAAGAGAAGAATACATTATTGTGAACAAAGTTTTGAGAGATGACCCAACAAAGGGTGATATGAATAATAGACAAGGTATCACATTGAAAATGCTATGGTACGGTCTTAGTGACTATTATTTATGGCCAATTTATTTGATTGGTATCACTGCATACCAACCAACAAATGTTCTAACTGCTTACTTGATTTTAGTTTTAAAATCAATTGGTTTCAGCACATTGAACGTTCAAGTTCTGGCTATTCCACAGTATGTTCTTCATATTATTTTGTTGCTTTCGATTACATGGCTTTCTGAAAGATATAAGAATAGATTAGGTATTTCCTTGTTCCAGCCATTTTATACAGTCCCATTGATATTGGTTCTTAGATTTTGGCCCGGGGCTATGGTTAATAAATGGGGTACTTATGTTGTTGTTACTTTGTTGTTGGGTAATCCATACATCCATGCTATTTGTGTCTCACTTTGTTCTAGGAATTCTCAATCAATTAAGACTAGAACTGTGTCAGCTTCCATTTATAATATGTTTGTCCAGGCTGGTAGTATTATCAGCTCCAATATCTACAAAACTGAAGATAAACCATTGTACAAGACAGGTAATGCTGTTTTGGTCGGCTTTGCATTAGCCATGTTTCCAATTTTAGGGGGCACAAAATTATTTTATATTTACCTGAATAGAAAGAGGGATAGAATTTGGAACAAGATGACCTCAGAAGAACAAGATGAGTATCGTCTTACTACTAAGGATACTGGTTCTAGCAGATTAGATTTTAGATTTGGTCATTAGTTACAATTTGTGTTTTCTTTGTGTTTATTGTGCTTGCTTGTTATTTAAGTTTTCTTTTTGTATAGGCACGCTTTCTCGTTTTATGAGCGATTTATACAGTTTAATTAGTTTAGAAGGTTGCACTGGCTGTGGTCATTCAATTCTCGGAAAACCTTTGGAAACAATATTGTAAAACTAAATTTATATTTAAAAGTACCCCTAATGGTAAGTAATAAAGAATTATTCTAGTACCATATGGGAACATCAGTGCGAAATTCATGTGTATCACATGAGTATAATCACGTGCCTTAGGTGAGCCGCTCAGCATCACGCTTAAGTCGCTTAAGGTCAACAACCACAATTTTGATTTAGTTAAGAATAGAAAGCTCAACACTGGAGCCCCTGATATTCTTTAAGTAATCCAAATCACACACTTCCAGTCTCTTACGGAAAGACTACACACAAGATAGCCTGTTTCTTACATAGGTCAATCGACAATGGATTTTTCTGTACCTAGAAATCTCCCTCCTTTGCTCCAAGAGAAGCTTGCTTCAGCAGTCTCAGACTTCAATGAAGGTTACTTAACCGAGAAAGGTTACATCAAAAAGAGAAATGAATTACTAAAACAATTTTCAAATGACACGTCTACCGAAATTAGCTCAAATCAATCACTATTTTTGTCATCCACCCCTGGTCGTCTGGTGAAACGGGTGTCTCTTGATAGTCACGCTACCCTTCCACTATCATCCAATTCTGGTAATACCTCTTCACATCAGCGTTCAGAGACGCTAGGTAGTCTCATATTTTCTGAACCCGATCAACATTCCGAGACATTAGGTAGTTTTTTTTCTGAACCCGACTTCAAGTCAGAATATCTAACTGAGAGTGTAACTACTTCAAGTCCAAGTCATGGCCAATATAACTATTACACAGACGAATATGAAGGTAATAATAGTGAACCATTCACTAGATATTATAACAATGGTCCCATTGGTGTTGCACAACCCTCACAACTTCAACAACCAAAAGAATTACAAAAGCCGTTAGATCCAAGAGATGTCCAACAGTTGGCCCCAGATTCCACTGCGGGATTTCAGAGTTTACCTAAATTACTCAGATCTAGAGGTGGGATTTATGGCCGAGAAACAGCAATCTTAGTTATTGATTCAAAGGGCAAAGAATCTCAAGCTATATCATGGGAGAAGTTATACTTGAGAGCCGAAAAAATAGCACATCAAATTAAAAACAAAGCTGCATTATATCCTGGTGATCGTGTTTGTTTGATTTATCAATCTAGTGAAATAATTGATTTTGTGGTTGCTTTATATGGTTGTTTTCTTTCAGGAACAGTAGCAGTCCCAATGAGTTCTAAATTACCAGTCAGGGAATTAGTTAAGATCATGAATGATACTCAATCTCATTTATGTCTTATGTCAGATACTGTTTACAAACATTATGATAAGGTGTTTCATCAAAATAGATCGGTGGTTTGGCCCAAAGGTATGGACATTTGGAAAACTACTGATATGGGTACTTATCAACCTTCTAGAAAACAAGAACCAACTCCTATAAAAGTTAATGATTTGGCATACATTGAGTACACAAAATCTTCCATTGGTGAATTGCGTGGTGTTGTGATATCACATAGAACTATAATGAATCAAATGAGATCATTGTCTTCAATTTTGAAAAGCATGCCTGATCTTGAAGATACAAGTTTCATCAGATCAGATGCCAAATTTCAAAGAGCTAAAAATGTTATGTTAAGTACTTTAGATTGTTGTGAAAGTATTGGTTTAGTTGGCAGTGCCTTATTTACAATTTATACCGGTAACATGTTTATTTGGACTCCACAGAGGTCAACTGAAGTTGCTGGCTTATATGCTAATATTATTTCAAGATATAAAGTTTCAATTTTGTTATCAGATTACTTAAGTTTAAAACAGGTTGCGTACAATTATCAATCCTTTCCTCAACTGACTAGAACATTCAATAAAAAGGTGAAAGTGGATCTATCTTGGGTAAAGTGGTGCTTAATCAGCACACCTACAGTTGATTGTGAATTTAATGAAATGTTAAGTGATCGTTGGTTTAGACCACTAGGTAATAATAATGCCAGGAAGATTGTTGCTCCTATTTTATGTCTTAACGACCATGGTGGTTCTATAATTTCTATGCGTGATTGGATTGGTAACGAAGAACATTTAGGTTGCGTATTTCATAAACCTATGACGGGTGATGTTAATAATGATGAATTTGATGATTATTCGAACGATGATGATGGTGATACTGGTGAATTAGGCGAGAGTGGTGATGAGTATCAGAATAATAGATTGTCTGAAGTTTTAATAGATAAAGAATCATTAGCTACCAATTCAGTTAAAATTGTGACTGATCGACCTCCCCCAAGTACTAAAATTGTTGATACTGAAGAATCATCTAAATATATTAGAGTTGGTGCTTTTGGGTATCCATTTCCTGATGCCACTCTGGCAATTGTTAATCCAGAAACTAAAATATTAAGCAGTGTTCTAGAAGTTGGTGAGATTTGGGTTGACTCTCATTGTATTTCAGGTGGATTTTGGAATTTACCTCAAGATACTCAAGCTATTTTCCAAGCTGAATGTTCAGATTATGAAGGTACCTTAAACTTAAAATTTGTTAGAACTGGGTTACTTGGTTTTACTTACAATGGTAGAATTTATGTCTTAGGCCCTTATGAAGATCGAATTAGCAGGCAAGTTACTTGGTACGATCAATATCAGATTGATCAAGGAAATAGTACCGAAAATATTGTGGATGTAACAAAATTTAATGATTACAGATATTATTATTCAAGTCATTTAGTTAAAACACTAGCAAGAAATATCCCCGACGTGACTGACGGTTCATTTTTTAACATTAAAATTAATAAGGAGTATGTACCTGTCGCTGTTATTGAATCTCCTGTAGCTAAAAGTGTTTTAATTGGAACAAATGCTGTCACTGCTGCTTCAACTTCTGTTAATAAAAAATTTGATGAACCAACACTAAATTTGATTGCTAATAAATCTTTCCAACTACTAGAAAAAGTTCATAATTTGAGGCCTTATTGTTTATTAATTACTCCACCTGATGTTTTGCCACGTACTTTGAGGTCAGGCAGATATGAAATTTCGAACATGTTAACAAAAAGAAGATTTAGTGAAGGCAGAATAGCTTCATCATTTGTTAGATTCAATTTCCCTAATTCAATTAGTTGTATTGCTCATGGTGATGATATTGAAGGTGGTGTCTTTTCTAAATATTCATCCCATTTAAGGTCGAATACATTAAGTTATGCGGAATTACAATACTCTGGATTAGACTTCAGAGAAGATTGTGTCGACGATAAAGCCAATCTCAATTTATCGAACTTTGAATCAATTTTAGATGTTCTAAAGAAAAGAGCAGTTGGTCAGTCCGAAGAACAAGCACTGGCTATGATTGAGTCTGCTGGCTCGAAAGGATTAAAAGATAACAAGCAATTAAGTTGGCGAAAATTGGAAAATAGAATCTTGGCTGTTTGCCTTTATTTATTGGAAAAGCAGAATTTGAAAAGTGGGGATTATGTTATTTTAAATTATCCGATGTGTGAAGAATATATAATTTGTTTATATGCTTGTTGGATTTCTGGGTATAAAGTTATTCCGTTACCTCCAATTGATTCAGATCCTATGTTAATTGATGAGGATTGTAATGCATTTGTTAAGATTGTGAAGCAGTATAATGTTAAAGCTATCTTTGTTAATAATGAAACTGAACATGCTATGAAAAATAAACCGATCAGTTCAAAATTCAAAGCCGCTGCTCAAGTTCAAAAGTTAATGCTGCCAAAATTAAGAAACACTACTAAACATACTAAGAATCAATTCAGCTCAACAACAGTCTACAAAAGAATGGAAAGTTACAGAAAAGGAAATAAATTCAAAGAAGGTGAAGAAGTTCTGATCTGGATAATTTTTGATTCTGATCATAGCTATAATTCAATTAAATTATCCCATAAATCAATATTGAGTATGTGTAAAACTTTAAAAGAAACATGCCAATTAAGTAGTTTAAAACCATTGCTAGCCTGTGTTAGACATCATTTTGGTCTTGGGTTTATACAAACAGCAGTTCTGGGTGTTTTCTTAGGTGCTGAAACTTATTTAATTACCCCAGTTGAGTATTTCACAAACACATCAAACTTCTATTTATGTTTATCAAGATATAAAATTGAAAATGTTTACATGACAGACATGATGTTACTACATGCTAAACGAGCCATCAAGAATCCAAATGTCTTGAGTATTAATTTATCGAGCATGAAAAATATGATGATTGGATGGAGTAATAGACCTAACTTTTCAATAGTTGATGAATTCATTAAGAAATTCCAGATTTGGGATATTTCTGCAAATGCAATTGCCAATGTGTATCAACATATGAATAATCCAATTATTACATTAAGATCGTATTTGAATTTTGACCCTGTTAATTTATGGATAGACCCAATTGGACTATCTCAGGGGTATATCAGTTTGGTCAACCCTAATGATTCACCAAATTCAATTCAATTGCAAGATTCAGGTGTTGTTAGTGTCAATACACAATTGGTTATAGTTAATCCAGAAACAAAAAAGATTTGTAAAGTTGGAGAATTTGGAGAAATTTGGACCTGTTCTGAGTCAACTACCATTACCAATAAATTGGATAGAGTTGAAGATTGGGATAAGGATCTAAGTTATTGCAGAACTGGAGATTTCGGTTTTTTGCATAATGTTACTAAGAGCAATACTAAATCTGGTGGTGATCAGACCCTACAACCTATCGAATTGCAATTGTTGTTCAACTTAGGTAAGATTGAAGAAACATTTGAACAACTAGGATTATTATATTTTGTTCAAGACCTTGAATATACCATTGAGTCCGTGTTTTATGAATTCGTAGCTAATGCGATGGTTTCTAAGATTGGTAATTATGTTATATTACTCGTTGAAATGGTTCCTAAACTGAATAAATCATTAAGTTCACTGGTTCCTTTGTTTGTTAACAAAATTTTAAGTAAATTTGGATTGATTATTGATATTGTTGTTTTTGCTGAATTACCTGTTTCTAGAATTGGCGAAAATCAAAGATATAAAACAATGAGAAGATTCTTGAATGGAAGTTTGAGAGTTAATGGCAGTTATGGTATTAACTTTGGAGAGAGCGCTAATATTAATTCCGTTAAGTTGATCGATTCAGTTATTAACAATATACAGAGTTCTTAGTTGTTTAATTGGTTAATTTTCTATGATTTTTTGTTCGTATTATTGCTTTTTGATTTTTGAGTTTTTTATTTTAGTGTATCTTCTAGTAGTACTTATATATTCTATTTTTATTAATCTAATAAAATTCGTTATATTAAATACAAGTTAAAATAATAGCTGCTTAAATAGTCAAAAGAGACAATAAAGTGAGACAAAAAAGGATGGCACAGAGAAGTTGTAATAAAAGTGACTGGTAGTAAAAAAGTACAACTTAAATAATAGTAGAAAAAAGTAACAAAAAAGGCGAAATAAAAAGAGATATAAATATAGTAAGATAAAATAATTCAAGAAGAAAAAATACGACACCCAATGCCAGCGATGTTTAACAGCCTACCATTCATTTATAAAAAAAACATCATAGATCATATATAACTAGTAGCAGCACAACAAAACAAATACTAGAGCAATAAAAAATCTAAAAACACATTGAAATCTTTTGGTTAATGTGCAAACTTTCCAAATTTTTCATCTAAAATCTTATTTTTGATATTGGTGTACCATTCATTCAAACCACCTTCCAAGCCATCATGTAAAGCAACAATAATCAAAGTCATGTTGTCAAAACCAATACCAGTAATTGTATTTGCCATTCCGATACAATTGTCCAAAATCAATTCGTTGATTTCAGGCAGTTTCTTACCTAGACTTAATTCATGTCTGATAACGGAAATCAAATCTTGAGATTTATAACAATCCCAAATACCATCACAAGCAATAACTAAAAACTCATCCTTTGAATTGATTTTATGTATGATGATATCTGGCTCAACAGTAACTTGATATTCCTCAGGCGGGGTTAATTTTAAGTTTGATTTTTTAGTTAATAAAGATGATTGAGATTGAGCCATTCTGAATTCTGCATTATTATTATTATTATGCATTTTAAAATTAAAGTCTCCAAAGGCTCTGGATAAAGCCAAGATTGAATTAACTCTGTTTGAAGCAACGTAACCACCATCAGTATGGATTCTCATTAATTCACCCAAATTTTTAGGTTTATGATCAAAACTTAGATTCTTAGTGCAGCCATTGGAAGAAGATATGATACATCTTGAATCACCTGTGTTCGCAACAAAGACAAAGTTATTGAAGATTAAAACCAAAACCCCAGTTGAACCAGAATTATTATTTGGATTATGATAAAACATTGAATCAACTTTCATAAATGAATCTTTCAGAATACTAGGAAAATTGATCAATTGTAATATAATATCGTCATTGACGTTATTTGAATGTTTCAAAGCTTCTATTAATTTTAATTTATCTTCATTTGATAATTTATTATTAATATAATTATTTAATTTGCGTCGTAGTACGTTGGGTATATGCTCACTAACATATCTCGAAGTAGAAGTACCCCCATGACCATCAAACACGCCATATATGTTAATTTTGAAAGTATAATCTTTTCCAGTATTTGTATTATTGCTGATATTATTACTATGAGAGTTGCTGTGATTGTTTGGGACGGGCAAATGAGTGTGATGGATTAAGTTGTGATCAGCCAGCTTCTGCACTTCCTGCGTTATCTTTCCATTTTGTGCATCAGCATTAGCAACGGAGCTTGAATCCTGTTTCTTAGCAAAAGATGTGGAAACAGACACCGTAATGGTGTCGTTGAGGTCGCAGTAGGCGTCCTCCATGTTGAGTCTGTAGCCCTGCATCTCACCGATGGAGTGAGAGATATGGTCGTGCTGGACCAGCGTTATGTTCTTTTCTGTGATAGGCTGTGATAGTAGCTGACCCATGGTTGTGGTTTGTGGTGGTGGTGGTAGAGATGGTCTTGTGCCGTCGTTGTGGTCTTTTGGCTGTTTTGAGTTCGAAAGCGTTGATAAGTTCATTGATTTTTCGGAAGATTCGCTGCAGGTGTCGGGGCAACTCGGGATAATTTGCTGAACGTTTGGCTCATTAACTAGCTATAGAATATAAATAAACACTACGACTTAGACAATTCCTTAACGAAATTCTCTCCCCAATAACCAGCTGTATATTTGGAGATATATTTAAACATCTTGTTGAAGTTGGCCACCTTCTTTTCGTCGCTCATAGTGAGTCCCTCGTAAATGGCAGAGGAAAGGTCATCGATGTTCCACGGATTCACAATTAAGGCCCCATTCAAAGACTGGGCTGCTCCAGCAAATTCAGACAAGATCAAGGATCCCTTGTTGTCGGATTGACAAGCAATGTATTCATAACTGACTAAATTCATACCATCTCTGGTGGAACTGACTAAACAAATCTCGGATGTGTTATAGATTGAAATCAGCTCATCGAATTCAACAGACTTGTGCAAGAAATGAATCGGAACAAATTCAATGGTACCAAATTTACCATTAATTCTACCAACTAATTCATTAACATTAGCTCTTAAATTCTGATACTCCTCCACATCCCCTCTACTAGGAACTGCTATTTGAATCAACACAACTTTACCAATGAATTCCGGGTGTTCTTCCAAGAAAACCTCAAATGCATGCAATTTCTGAGGAACACCTTTAATATAATCCAATCTATCGACACCAACTATCAATTTAACATCCTTAAATCTAGCTCTTAGTTCATTTATTCTGGAAACAACATTTGGCTTCTGTAAACCTTGGGTAAATTTATCAACATCAATACCAATAGGATAAGCACCAACTGTGATCTGCCTATCTTTATAGTGAATACCTTGTGGTGATGTAGTTAATTTCAAAATTCTCTCAATAGAACTTAAAAAATGTCTAACGTAATCATATGTATGGAACCCAATCAAATTACAACCTAATAAACCTTCCAATATTTCTTTTCTAACTGGTAAAATCCTGTAAATCTCACTAGATGGGAATGGAGTATGTAAGAAATATCCAATCTTAACATTTTTCAATCCACGCTCTTGAATTTTGGTCTGTAATAACCCAGGCAATAACATCAAATGATAATCATGAACCCAAATCAAATCATTATCATGAGTCTTCTCGACAATGTAATTTGCAAAAATATTATTAACTTCAATATAAGCAGCCCATGCCAGCTCATCAAAATTCATTTCACCAGGATGGTAATGAAACAACGGCCACAAAATAGAATTGGAAAATCCGTTATAAAACAGATCTGCAATATCATCATCAAGCCAAATTGGATGGCAACTGAAATTATCACTGAGGTGGGTTTCAATAGCATGTTGATCTTCTTGAGTTGGAACAGTCATACCAGGCCAACCAAACCATTGAAAAGGTTGCTTTAATCCTTGCAATGCGGTGACTAATCCACCTGATGACATAGAAAATGTATATTTGTTCTTGATTGATTGCGAACGAGATTCAGAAGCCGATGACGTTATAGTACTTATTGAATGTGTGTCATTATCTGCGGGTTCAGTCTTCTTAATGGTCACTGGAATTCTGTTGGAGACAACTATAACATTTCCTGACATGATTGGTAATGGTGTTGGCAAACTAAGAGTATTAAATGAACAAAAGGATATCTCCTAATCTTTTTGTGTATTTTTGAAATAAAGAACACTTTGCTCGGGTTTCCTTCTACGTGCGGCTTATCCGGTGGCGCAACTAATGGTAGCGCATTTGGCACATGTCAATGTGGCGCATGCATATTATTGTGACGTGCTGAGTCCGTTTAGCGCACGAACTGGGAACTCTTTGTTGATTTAATTAATTTTTTTTATTAGTATTATGAGAAGCCCAGGAAACTGACTGTGCTCTGACACCTTGGATTCCCAAATACACAGTGCAGGCCAATTTTAAACCATGGGGTAGTTTTGTTGCAAAAGGGGTAGCATCATAGTGTAATAAACCTATTAATTGAAATTCAAGCTTAATGAAGCGCGCTGATATCTACCCGAATTCGTTGCGTTATATGTATTTACTTGGAGGATGAGTAGGCTGGCAGTTGTAATCAGGCCGACAGAGATATTATAGGATTTGCCCCCATAAAATGAATGATTTAGTTTAAATTCAATTGTATTCGCCGAATCGCCCCAGCTTGAGTTATCCTTAATACTTCTGTGTTCTTTAAGCAACCTTTATCAATGGAGATTTGGGAGATGCAAATGGCGTGTCGCTTTAGTATATGTAATTGTAACATACAACATGATGGAGAATTGTCAGCCGCGAACACGCAAACACACTCAGGTTTAGATGTAAAAAAAAATCTGTTTTAGTCATTCGGATTCAACAGAAAATCAATTTTCCAAGAAGCACCCAATACTGCCAACTCTTTTTGGGTTTAATCTATCGATATAAAATTCAGTTTCGCGGGCACTATTGCATGTGGGCTTGTGGGCTTGCGGCAATTTGATTAAGCAGGCTTACCGCGGCCCCTCGGCAGTCTGATATTTTTTGTTCTTAGAACCGTTAGAGGTCAGCCTAACTTCTTGTTGTTGAAATACAAGCACATTTAGAATTAACATTGATCCTGTAAAATCCAAGCATATATGACCATCTCCTCTATCTGAATAATATTCATCAACCAACAAGTTTTCAACCTAATTTACCCTTTATGCGGAGACTCAGCTACCCTGAAAACGGAGAATTTGCATTAGACTTCTAAAGGGACTATGTTTTAGTCCCATACACCTTCTAGGGACATAAAATCATTCTGACTAAAGAGGCGCAGAGGAGCTGGTTTTTACCTATGATCTCTGCTCCACTCCAGTGTTTTAGCTGGATATATATTTGATCTGAGGCATGAAGAACAAAATACCATCAGGCCAGCCTTCGAACTACTTGATTGATTGTATTTAATTATTTAAAGCAACATGGATCCTGTTCTGGTTCAATATTTCAAGGATAAACCCTAAATTGGTTTTTTACAAACACAAACACTTTACAATCTAAAACTACAGAATTCGCATAAGATGGACAATAGCGGTGATATAGTCACAGTTTACAATGAAGACGGTTCATATACCACTTACGAAGGGGATGGTGATGGCACTTATATTATGATAGATATTGATAATGGTAGTAGTGATACTACATTTATCTTCTACAATGGTGTAGCACCTTCTTTGGCTGGAAACATAGCTATTTTAACCTGTTTTATTTTAATTTTAATATTTCAAATACTTTTTGGCTTTATGAGAAGACAGTGGTGGTTCTTAACTACATGGTTCATTGGATTGATTTTTGAAATCACTGGTTATACAGGTAGGGCTCTATCCCACAACGATATTAATAATAGGAACTATTATATCATGCAATCCTCCTCCATTGTCATTGCTCCCCTTTTCCTCTTGGCCGGTATCTACTTTTTGTTAGGCCAACTAGTGGTTATAATGGGGCATCAGTTTTCAAGATTAAAACCTATTCATTATTCAGTTATGTTTATTACTTTTGATTTAATTGCGTTAGGCTTACAAGGTTATGGAGGTGCTGCTGTTGTTGGCAGTGATGATTCAAGTGGCGAGAAAAGAGGAAATAACATTATGTTAGGTGGATTGATTTTCCAACTTTGTTCAATGACTTTATTCTTGATTTTATATTTTGACTTCCTAATTAAATGTCATAAAGAGGATTCTCTCAATGCTGGTGTCAACTTCAATCCAAAATTCGCCCACGTCAGAGCCCATAGATTCTTTCCACACCTATTGTCTGCTATTGGTGTCGCAATGGTATTCATTTACATTAGATCAGTTTATAGAATTATTGAACTATCTAATGGTCTCCAAAGTGATTTGGTCACTAATGAAGCTTATTTTCTACCATTGGAAGGTGCTATGATTGTCTGTGCTACACTATGCTTAACTGTCTTTCACCCGGGAATTATTTACGGCAAGGGGACAAAGATTGCAGTTTCTAACTGGTCACGAAATACTCGGAGATCTGAAGAGATTCCAGTTGCAAATTCAACAGTTGGTGGCTTAGAAAAGAAAGACGGAAGACATTCACTCTGGACTAGTTGAATTTTGTTTCTGTTGATAATATGTCTATCAACAAAGTTGTAGTTTCCCTGTCTGTGACAGCATAGGTATATATTTCTTTTTATTCATAATACTTTAGGTAGTATTGATTAACCATACTTTACTATTTGTTATCTTTGATTTTACAATTTAATTATTGAGACTCCTTGTGTTCTTTAAACAATTTCAGTAACGGATGAGTTTATGACTTAGAGTTCTTCCATTATCAATTTCTTAAATATTTGTGACTTAGGAAGAACAACCAACTAGTGGAAAAAACTAGTTACTCTTATCGCATACTCAAAAAAGAAAGCTTAAAATAAATACTTCTATTATGGGCACTCTGATTCCCTAGATGGACCCAAACTACTCTCAGACAATTAATGTTTATTACAAACATTATAGAGCATTATCTGCTGGCTAATTATATTGGTGTTATACTCTACACTTGATACAACGTGAATATACTATCTTGGAAACATAATTTGGAAACATAATTGAAGAATCATTTTTTTATTGAATCATATATACTTCCATTCCCTCTCAAGTTATTGAACTAAAGTTTGAGAAATTAGATGACATCTCTACTATATGCCCTTTCATTGTTGTTTAATTCCGTAAAGTTTATACCTTCCTGATCGCTAGAATCTTTGGAATACTTTCTCTTTTTAACAGCAATAATGGTACCCTTACCATATACCATACCAGGGTAAATAATTGTTAGTAACATAGTGCCCACTGAAACCATCCCTGCTTCTAAAGTCAAAAAATAACCTTCATCATTTAAAAGTTTACTATTAGTACCACCTGCACTTTCAATAGCCCTATAAATGCATCTAATGTAGATCAATAAAACACTAGCAGGAATAATTAGTAATAGTGGAACAAAATATTTGCCAGTTCTGACATGAAAATAATCACCATTAAAATTACGACCTCCATGGTGTTTATATTCTTTGTAACATCTGTAAATAAAATCGTAATATAATATCTGGAAAACTGTAACTGACAAAATTTGAAAAACTAAACCACAAACCATAATCCACTTACCAGTACTAGTGTCAGTATCGTTAATAGATTTAGCACCACCAATACCTTGAACAATTAATGCAATCAAATCACAAACCATGAAAATAATGGAGTATAAGAGAGGTCTCATTCTGGAGAATTTAGAGCCCATAATAACAGTTAACTGAGCCAACAAATAGTAGATACCTGCCAAATAGAAAATAGGTGCAAGAGTAATGGATGAAGACTGCATGATATAATGAGTCTTATTATATAGATCCTTACGTGATAAAATTCTGCCAGTATAACCTGTAACTTCCAAAAGTGAGCCAATGAACCAACAGCCCATGAACCACCATTGTTTATACCTGATACCTTGAGTAACTTGTACAATTAGAACTGTAAAAAAAATAAAAGCAAAGAAAGCATTACCAATCAAAGATGGTTTTACACCACCATAAAACAGATGGTCAGAAGTTGTCATTATTGAAATGATTTGATATATATGGTTTAGCTTCAGAGAGGAAAGGAGGAGGGTTTTCTAAACAAGCGACTATAGATATTTATTTTAGAATCTAGTTTCCTTAGTCAACACCAAAAGCCTATGAATGTGTTTGTCAATTAGGATTTAAGGTAAAATATATAGAGCATCTTTATAAAGCAAAACACGTTGATTCAAAATTATAAATATCTTGAACAGCCTAGTAAAGGGCTAGCCTGTCAAAGTGTATAGCCTCGATAAGTTGAAACTAGGCACAGTCAAGTGCATTAATTAATTCAAGGAGAATTTTGAAGTATTCTACGTATGTAGCTGTAGCCAATATGTGTTTCTTGAGTGTATGGGGCATCCAATCACTACAATTGGATAGCCAGCTAGGCTGTCAACTAATTACCAAGACCGCGGAAATGCGGCGAGCTCCAAGCCATGAACTGTTATCTTCGACTTGGGTGAAGAATTACGAAGTTACGTATAACTATATAACGCTGGGTTTTAGGGCTCCCTATTTTTAGGGGCGAAGTCAGATCCCTCAGATAGGACTAAGCCCAGACCCTCAAGCATGCCCTACTTTGCATATACTTATTACCTTTAAGTAAATATTAGCTCCCCTCAATTCATGAGCCAAATCAATTCAATTAATAATTTGGCAGAATGATGACATATTCCATTTGAAAGGTTTTCATGTAATCTCTAAGCATAGTCAAAATATAAAAGAATTTCTTATTTGCATACATAGAAAGGGGCCAGCAAGGTGTAGTTCCTAAGGATACATGATTGTTATTTAAGAGCTTTAGTAGCCATGCCTAGCCTAGTTATATGTTTTTTAATTTATTATTAATTGGATTTTCGTCATATTTATTTGCATCATTTTGCAACTCTTCGTGTCTTGCTAATTAAATTACAACGTAACCCTTGATGCAAAGCAATTCCTTAAATTACTTATAAGATTATCTTAGTCAATATCAAACAGAACTGAATTATCAGAGCATTTAATTATTTTCATAATACAAAAATTATAAACCAGGAAGAGACATGATTCCTCTACACTTTTCGCAGTCTTTTCAGGCAACTACTAAATCACCTTTCTACTCATACAAACTTAAAGATTCAGAAAGAAAGAAACAGAATGATGATAAGATCTTACCTAGCCCTCCTGTAAGTTCATTTCCAGCGATCAAAGACAATATTCCTAATTACCATTTTTCTAATTACAATCATTCAGTATGGACATGCCTCCAATATTCCAGTTATGAGAGATACAATCCTTTAGATAATATAAAAACCTTTGGAGGATCTGGTACTAAACATATAAACTTGCCCCCCCTTTCCAGTATACCATATTTGCGTGAGAATCAGCTAAAACATTACTCACCTGGTTTCTGTGATATTTCTGAGAATAATGAAAAATTACTTCTACCTCTTTTAAAGGTAAAACCATTAAGTTGCCTCAATTCTCTTTCTTCGCAAAATAATTGCTCTGTCGAAGGTTTATCATCTCTTGCTTGCAGCCCTCCTGAGAGGATTCAACGTAAGCACATCTCCAGTAAGAATACAATTAAGTCAGAGAATTCATTTTCAAAGTTCCATTATCGAAAAAGTGATGAAAATGATGCCTATTTTGATCCAAAACCATCTAGCCAGAAAAACACTATGAAATGCCCATACTCTGAATGCAAATATAATGGTGTTTTTCTAGCCAAAGAATACCTGGGAAGACATATAAGAGAGCAGCACAGAGGCACAAAAAGCCATTATTGTAAGGGCATAAATCCAGATGGTTCAGCTTGGGGTTGTTCTAAAAACTTCAAAAGACCTTATCAATTAATTAATCATTGGAAAGGACGGAGGTCTTTGAGTAAATGTGGGGTCCCCCAAACTACACTAGTTAAGTATGGTATTATTACAAAAAGACATTAGCCTTTACTATTTCAAAGGAAAATTTGTGGTGAGGGTAATTTTGAAGTCTTAGTCATATTACCCATTTTGGAGACATTGTTTATGTTAAATTAAATGGGTTTATTACGAGTGTTATTTTGAATCATAGTATATAACTATCCAAGTTTGAAATATAATTAACAGTTTATTTTGTATAGCTAATCAAACTTTATTTAATTAAGTAGCAAGATATAAAAATTCTGGAGCTCAGATTTAATTTAACCTAATTTGGGCTCTACAGACCTTGGTTTAGCCCTACACGTCATTGCAGTGCTCGTGTAAGAACCTTGAATTTAGTATTCTCATATCTATGCAATTCAATATATTACAATACAATTCTATACAAAATTCAATTGCTAAATAAAAACAAAACAAGAGGGGTGTAAGGCCTAATAATGAGAAAACGCCCATGTCTTTCAAGAAGGCTATGCTAAAGAAAAATAAAGTGTGAAAAACATACAGAATAGACGCAAGAGTTTGAAGAAAGGTGGTTGTAAATATGGAAAATAAGAGTAATTAAAAACTCCTAGAATTACTCAATCCATTTATTAAATTGTATGTACATATATGTAGGCTTGGACTTGCTTATTTCAATATTTGTGGCGAGACGGCTCTGAGAAAAGATTTTTATACTGCGGCGGCTTTATTTCACCAAAAATGTTTGTCCCCAGTTATATTTCGGAGTAATTTGCCTCTGTTATTAAGCCTAACTTTCCTTTATATCCTACCCTGCTTTTTTTCTAAAACAAGATGCTCCCATGCAGACTGCGGCTCTCATCAGACTTTGCGGGCTCAGCCCTGATTCGGATATAAGTATGCGTGTATGGTTATTGCAGATTCTATTGCTATTCAGAATACCTCAACAAAATATATTTATGAAACTGGGCTTATACATACGCAAGATTAAGAAAAAAAAACGGGATTCTAGTTTCAATTGTTCATATTAAGAATGAATAACCAGATGATGACCTAAGGCAAATTTCCGAAACTGGTAGGTGCATATTAGGCAAGCATCTATAAGAGTATAAATATCCCGTGAAGTCCAAATTGATTTAAAATAACTTGATTGAGTATATTTGCTCCACATGAATCATAGCACTTCTTACCACTATAACCGTTTACTAAAATAATTCAATATGGCTGATGATGATTTTGTTTTCTATAATGGCGTCAAGCCTTCTTTACCAGGAAATATGGTAATCCTAATATTCTTTGGTATGATTTTGTTATTTCAAATAACATTTGGTATAATGAGACAGCAATGGTGGTTCTTGATCAGTTGGTTTATTGGTTTACTATTTGAAGTCGCTGGTTATGTTGGCAGAATTCTATCTCGTGATGATATGACTAAGGATACCTATTACATCATGCAATCTTCCTCGATTGTCATGGGCCCACTTTTTTTATTGGCTGGTATCTATTACTTGTTAGGTCAGCTAACAGTTATTGTGGGACCACAATTTTCAAGAATCAAGCCTGTTCTCTATTCAATGATATTTATGTTTTTTGACCTTGTTGCACTAGGTTTACAAGGTTATGGTGGCGCTTCTGTTATGACTAGATCAGACGATACTGATGAAACGGGAAATCATATAATGCTTGCTGGTTTGATTTTCCAACTTTGTTCAATGACTTTGTTTCTCATTCTTTATTCTGATTTTATAATTAGAGTTTATAGAGAATATAGGGCCACAGGCGGCCTTAAATTCAATCCCACATATTCTCATGTGAGAGCTAATAGATGGTTTCCATACTTATTGTGTGCTATTGGGTTAGCTATGATATTTATATATGTCAGATCGATCTATAGAATTGTTGAATTGTCTGAAGGTCTTCAAAGTGAGTTGGTTACCAATGAAGCTTATTTTTTACCATTAGAGGGTGCTATGATTGTTTGTGCTACACTATGCTTAACTGTGTTTCATCCAGGAATGATTTATGGTAAAGGTACTAAGATTATTGTCTCCAAAAAGTTTTGGAAGAAGGACACCCCTCACCAGATCCCAAGTGCTGAGGATTTCAACCAGAATTTTGAGATTAAAACCTCGAAATTAGGTATCTAACAAGTTACATTTTAGATACTGATTTATGATGTTTATTATTCAGATGTTTTTTTTCTCAAATTGTTTTTGATAGTTCTATTATTATTAGTATTGACTCTTCTCATTTTGTAATTTCTTTAGCATTTTAGTATTTAACCAAGATAAAAAGATTATGATATATTTATTTTAGGACTTTTTTAATGGGTTGTTTTTATAAATTTACATATCATAAGTATATGATAATATCTATGAGCATATAAGTAACATAACTTTTTGAAAGGAGTTTTCTCTGTACTATTGATTGAACTGAGTTGTTAAACCAACAGCCCTTACATAGAACTATTTAAAACAAAGCTTTGTTCTGACCCAACTTAATGAAACAAATAGGGTAGTGAGGATTTAGTTAAAGTCATACAAAACTCTTTTAGGCGTGCTGAGTACCCTAGTTAACAGACAGAAACCTTAATAACTCCAATTGCTACTAGAATCAACCCTAAGTGTTTTAATTTCTCAAATGCCCATAAAATTGATTTATACCACCCTTAGCAATATCTCCTTGATAACATTATTAACTTCTCAGTTTCCTTTTGTTGACAATTATTTAATTTAGTACTTTGAGTCGCACCCGTATGCTCCTATAATCGGTCACTTCCTTCCTGAGACACATGTTCCTCAGAAATTATAACTTTAAAATGGATTGTAGATATACTGTATTTCTTAGAATAAACTACTATCAAATGTTTTGTTTTTGGTCGTCAAATAAATGATGCATTAGAGTCCTCACGATTAACTAGGCTATCAGTTATAATATTACATTGAAGTCTTGAACATTTATGTAGGTGACAGATACAAATAGGTGTTATCGATCAAAACTATAGCTAACCCTTTCACTTATTCTTTTGATTATTCAATAATACTTCCACTACCCCAAAATACTAATTTGAAATGCAGAGATTAATGAATTCTTTGATATACCTAATCCAGTTTATCCGGGTCAGCCAATATTCGGGTTCTTTCATTTGTCATAATAATTGCTACTAGTGGGTGAATGGGCAAACAGCTCATACTTAGTGAGTCCATTATTGTGTTACAAACCGATAGTAGCAGAACGGCCAATTAATGGCGCTCTTTTTGGGTTCCTCTGGCTCATTGGCGATATCAGTGCGATAAATGGGGCAAGCTATTTATTTACCTAAGATGATATATTTGGTCAAGGTTCCTTTATTGATTTAACTATATATTTGTTACGGGTAGTTCTTGTAGTTATGAACTTCACTCAACTTTGGTATGAAGTGTTATCTCAATAAATGCTATTATCTATTTCTAATTGTATGACAAAGGCAGAAAAAGCTATATAGAGTTAATGTTATGGAGAAAATACTATATAATTTTATCAGAATATAGTATATTCCCAGATCTCCATACTGAACTTGTATCGAAAATACTATATGATAGTTCTAATGTATCCCTCATCATTGTTCAATTCTGTGAAGTTTATACCTTCCTGATTACTAGAGTCTTTGTAATACTTTCTCTTTTTAACAGCAATAATGGTACCCTTACCATATACCATACCAGGGTAAATAATTGTTAGTAACATAGTGCCCACTGAAACCATCCCTGCTTCTAAAGTCAAAAAATAACCTTCATCATTTAAAAGTTTACTATTAGTACCACCTGCACTTTCAATAGCCCTATAAATGCATCTAATGTAGATCAATAAAACACTAGCAGGAATAATTAGTAATAGTGGAACAAAATATTTGCCAGTTCTGACATGAAAATAATCACCATTAAAATTACGACCTCCATGGTGTTTATATTCTTTGTAACATCTGTAAATAAAATTGTAATATAATATCTGGAAAACTGTAACTGACAAAATTTGAAAAACTAAACCACAAACCATAATCCACTTACCAGTACTAGTGTCACTTTCAGTTTCGGATGAAGCAGACTTAGCACCACCAATACCTTGAACAAGGAATGCAATCAAATCACAAACCATGAAAACAATGGAGTATAAGAGAGGTCTCATTCTGGAGAATTTAGAGCCCATAATAACAGTTAATTGAGCCAATAAATAGTAGATACCTGCCAAATAGAAAATAGGGGCAAGGGTAATTGCTGTTGATTGTATAATATAGTAACTCAACTTAGTCAAATCCTTACGTGATAATATTCTGCTAATATAACCCGCAACCTCCAAAACAGACCCAATCAGCCAGCAACTCATAAACCACCATTGCTTATACCTGACACCTTGAGTAACTTGTACAATTAGAACAGTAAAGAAAATGAAAGCAAAAAATGCATTACCAATCTTGGAGGGTTTCACACCACCATAAAACACATGGTCGGAAATTGCCATTATCTAATTAGTTTGATGTATGTAGTGTAGTTTGAGAGAGGAAAGGAACTTGTAAACAAGCACGTGTATACAAATACTTATTGATAAACTACATTGAATGGATTATTTGGAGAGCTTTCTAATTGGGATTTATTATTATATATATAAGGCATCTTGATCAAACAAAACACGCTGATTAAAAATTGTAAATATCTTGAACAGTCTAGTAAAGGGCTACCTGTCAAAGTGTACAGCCTCGATTACTTAAATCCAGGCACAGTCAAATCCATTCATTAATTTAGCTAGATATTGAAGTATAT
Organism: Ambrosiozyma philentoma; assembly: GCA_003707675.3. Classification (NCBI taxonomy): domain Eukaryota; kingdom Fungi; phylum Ascomycota; class Pichiomycetes; order Pichiales; family Pichiaceae; genus Ambrosiozyma; species Ambrosiozyma philentoma. Next base: position 28,528 of record PPKZ03000055.1, read on the forward strand.
TGTTAGCTATACCTTTATATGGTTATTAAATATATGGGGCATCCTATCACCATAATTGGATAGCCAACTACGCCATCTTGTTGCCAAGAAAGAAAATGTAAATGCGGCGAGCCCAAACCATACACTGTTATCTTCGACTTGGGTGAAGAATTACGAAGTTACGTATAACTATATAATGCTGGGTTTTAGGGCCCCCTATTTTTGGGGGCGAAGCCAGATCCCTCAGATAGGACTAAGCCTAGACCCTCAAGCATGCCCCACTTTGCATATACTTATTACCTTTAAGTAAACTTGGGCTCTACGTTACTCTTGAGCCAAATCAATTCAATTGATAATTTGGCAGGATGATGTCATATTCAACTGAAGGTACCCTGAATAGTCCGTCCTCACATTTAAATTATTAATAAATGTTTTCTGGGTTAATGAGATTAATATAAAAAGCTCCCCTTTATAACATTTGGGTGATCTAATGTTTAAAAGGTCAATGTATTAACTATCACTAGCTCAATTTATAGTTCTTGATACTTCTTTAGATTACATAATTGGTGTTTCCATTACTCAGTAATACTCTCAATACAACGATTACTTCATCCTATTCTCCAGAGAAAGTTAGAGATAGTGCAATGATTAACATTAATGATTGAATTAGAAGAGTCTTGAATCATATCTACTCTAAACACATAATCTCAGTAAACAGCTATAACGTAAAAACAATATGATCCCACTAGAATCATGTAAGTCCTCTGCCAGAGAAGTTGTTCCAAATATAATTAAGTCTATTGTATTAGTCAGTTATAGTATTATTATATAGAAAATTTCTCCTTCAACTTTCTAAAAGAAATGTTTGTGGACAAGCTGATTATAGTTTAGTCATAATTCATAAACTTTTGCCTCGGTTAATTGACTATGCAATCATTTACATTCCGGATCATACCATATAACTAGATTAACTATAATAAGCGGTTCACTTCATATAATTAGCTAATCCAATTTTTTTAAGTACATAGCTAGGGATTAACAATAATGAAATAAAGTTATGTTAGCAAGCTGCTAAGCCAACTTTTGATATACGCAATACTTGGGCACTGCCAAGGCAGAACCAATATAGGAGCCGCCAATTCGGCCATTTCATATTTGTATATAACTTGATCTTAATTAACTAACTATAAATTCAGCCTCCATGAAATTTGTTCAAATTGGATGAATTAGAAAACTTCCATACATTCCACCGTACATAACTTTGTTTCACCAAAAAGTAGGGGCTGAGCATTTTGCACTCAGACACTATGTATCTTGAGTTGATTCCCCAATTCCGTTAGGTTTTCTAAGTCAATGAAACTAAACACCACACATTGGCAATTTTCGCTCTTATTACTTTGCTTTATTTCTGATCTCAAGCTTTTCTTTTTGGCAGCAATCCAAGGAAGGCTATAAATTTCTAAAAAATGAGTTAATGTTGTGATTAAACGACGTAGTTCGCTCCCAAGAATGCAGGGTCCTGCCAACTGTGCGGCTGCCTCCCCGTTTTGGGCATTATTCAAATGCTAGCTCAGCCCTGATTCGGATATACGAGATGTCTATCACCGATTAATTGCAAAAATTGATGATTTATTAAAGAAATATATTTTTGAAAAGCCTGGCTTATACGTGAGATGATCGAAAGAAGAAAATTGGGGTACCAGTCAAGCTCTATAGATAAATTTATTAAATGATTACAGCCAGAAACATCCATGAAGCAAAGCCCACTAAGTGCATGGATGAAGGGCATGATAAGTCATCAATTTACTAACTGATCAGTCCAGACAAGGTTGTCAAGTGCTTAAAACGCAGAACTGTTTTAGGAATATAAGTATCCATTGGTATCCCAAGTGTTATTAGAATCATTCCTGTCCCATATGTATTTGATTTTTATTAATTATAGCACACCTTACTACTATAAACATTTACTCAAATAATTCAATATGGCTGATGATGATTTTGTTTTCTATAATGGCGTCAAGCCTTCTTTAGCAGGAAATATGGTAATCCTAATATTCTTTGGCATGATTTTGTTATTTCAAATAACATTTGGTATAATGAGAAAGCAATGGTGGTTCTTCACTACATGGTTTATTGGTTTGATCTTCGAGGTTGCTGGTTATGTGGGAAGAGTTTTATCTCATAATGATGTTGATAACAAAACTTATTATGTCATCCAAGCATCTTCAATTGTTTTGGGTCCTCTTTTCTTATTGGCAGGTATCTATTACTTGTTAGGTCAGCTAACAGTTATTGTGGGACCACAATTTTCAAGAATTAAACCGGTTTTGTATTCAATAATATTCATTTTATTTGATATTATAGCGTTAGGTTTACAAGCTTATGGTGGTGGTTCAGTTTCATCTCGAGAAGACGATACCGACAAAACGGGTAATAACATCATGCTTGCTGGTTTGATTTTCCAACTTTGTTCAATGACTTTGTTTCTCATTCTTTATTCTGATTTTATAATTAGAGTTTATAGAGAATATAGGGCCACAGGCGGCCTTAAATTCAATCCCACATATTCTCATGTGAGAGCTAATAGATGGTTTCCATACTTATTGTGTGCTATTGGGTTAGCTATGATATTTATATATGTCAGATCGATCTATAGAATTGTTGAATTGTCTGAAGGTCTTCAAAGTGAGTTGGTTACCAATGAAGCTTATTTTTTACCATTAGAGGGTGCTATGATTGTTTGTGCTACACTATGCTTAACTGTGTTTCATCCAGGAATGATTTATGGTAAAGGCACCAAGATTATTGTCTCCAAAAAGTTTTGGAAGAAGGACACTCCAGAAGTTATTTCAGGGTCAGAAGGAGGTTTGGAGGATAAATCATTTGTTCAAAGTTTTGAAATGACACCTCAGAGATTATCTGCTTAACTATCTCTCCTTTTTTCTTGTTGTTATATCATGTTTGATATTTTTATTCCCAGTAGTTGCTTCTAGATGTCTTGATCTTTCTAATATCACTAGCCTCAGCGTGTTCTTGTTTTTTCTGTCCGCATTGGCCATTTTTATTTTTTAACATTTGTGGTATATAGGTGCTAAATTCGAATTACTTGAGAGCTCCTAGAATACTTAGTATTAGTCCGTTTGTATAAATTTATGTATCATAAGCATTTGGTCATATCAATGTGCTATAAGCTAATTTTTCTTTCGGTGATAATTATGGATTGAGTATAGAGTAATATGAACTCCTCCACCCACTCTCTAGTTTAAGAGCACTATAGTTTCACCCTAATCAGTTCCTACTCATTAGCTTAACCTAAAATTATATAATCATAATTGCATGGCTAAAACAGACAACGCAATGGCCAGAATGAACTTTCAATAAAGTTTTTTTTAATTTGCTTGTTGAATCTAATCATGTAATCAGATGGCAAAGAGAAATTTCAACTTTCAAAACCGTATTAGTTTATATTACATTTTTATCAATACATTGGTCTATTTAGTAGGTGTAATCCTGTGAACTTACTCATACAAAGAGAGATTTCACTTTATAGTTGTTTCTTAAATCGTTGACCAGCATTGGAATAAACAGTAGTTTTTATAATATGTGATGTATATTTCAAATTATAGACTTTTAAATTTTAGTGTTTCTTAACCTATTGGTTCATCACGGTAGAATTTCAGAATTAATTGACAATTCCATAAGGCATGGAGCATTCCGGTCATGAAAGTGACTAATTATCATTAAACCTAGTTCATCCAGAAGAGTAGTTGCCTTTGAGAATTTAATGACTGACTGATCAACTTGTGGATTGACCATTGAGGTTTTGATACTGCACATTCTGGTACATATTCACAACTCTATCCCGGCTTTATCCCCACTAGCTGGAGAAGCAGAGGATAATGGGTGGGGCGGTAGCGCGCATGCGACTAATCCAAACAAGGTCAGTGCTCTTGCATGTATTGATCATATGATCTATAAACGAGCTTGAAAATTACCAATATACTTATATTAGAGCCAACTTACCAAAATTAATATGAACTCAAAAAAAGTGAGCCTCAAGAGTCCGATCGTGTACATAGTTATTATTTTCCTCGTAATCCAATTGCTTAGTGCTTGCATTAATGATCAGTGTTTGATGATTATCAATAGGGATGAGTGAGTCCATACCTGGCTAAGTCTCTAGACTGATCTACAAACTATTGCTTTAGTAAATTTATAATCTAACTTTAATTTTATGATCAGCATAAAGAGTGATATAGAGTTGAAACGTAGGTGGGAAAAATAGTATATATTTGCATCCGAGTTATGATTATTTCGAGATCCCGATATTAAACTTGGAGTAAGAAAACTAGATGACAGATCTAATATAGCCATTATTTTTGTTAATTTCTGTAAAGCTCATTCCTTCCTCATTGTTATACTGAGGATATTCCTTCTTTTTGACAGCAATAATGGTGCCCTTACCATAAACCATACCAGGATAAATGATTGTCAAGAGCATAGTGGCCCCAGAAACCATTCCTGCCTCAAGACTCAAAAAGTAAGCTTCATCATTAATAAGCTTACTATTAGTACCACCTGCACTTTCAATAGCTCTATAAATGCATCTAATATAGATCAGTAAAACACTGGCAGGAATAATTAGTAATAATGGAACAAAATAGCTGCCGCTTCTGACATGATAATAATCACTATTAAAAGCACGGCCTCCATGGTATTTGTGTTCTTTGTAGCATCTGTAAATAAAATCATAGTATAATATCTGGAACACCGTGACTGACAAAATTTGAAAGATTAAACCACAAACCATAATCCATTTACCGGTTGAGGTATCACTTTCTGAATTGGCTGCTGCACTTTTATAACCACCAAAACCTTGAACAGCGAAGGCAATCAAATCACAAACCATGAAAACAATGGAATATAAGAGAGGTTTCATTCTGGAGAATCTACGACCCATTATGACGGTTAACTGGGCCAACAAATAGTAGATACCTGCCAAATAGAAAATAGGGGCAAGGGTAATAGATGATGATTGCATGATATAGTGACCTAGATTAGTTAGATCCTTACGTGATAGAATTCTACCAGTATAACCTGTAACTTCCAAAAGTGAGCCAATGAACCAGCAACTCATGAACCACCATTGTCTATATCTAATACCTTGAATTATTTGGACAAGCAGCACAACAAAAAACATGAAAACAAAAAAAGCATTACCACCCAAGGATGGTTTCACACCACCATAAAAGACATGATCAGACATTTTTAAAATAGTTTGATTGATATAGTTGTGTGTCTGGAGACTGGCGAAGAATTTGATAAGCCAGTGAGTGACTAATAATGTTGATGGAGAAATTTTCCAGTGGAAGCTACCTAAAGGGTTTTCAATTGGGATTTATATAGAGCACAGTCATCACCTTTTCAACTAAACACGTCCAAGGAAAATGTAAGGCTCCTGTGATACAGTTTAATGAATAGATAGTTAGTCTGATGAGTTGTGTATTGTATCATCGATAACTTAAAACAAGGCACAGTCGTGGGAATTTAAGGATTTAAAGAAACTATACCAATCCGCACGTTTTATACTTATATTTCTAAGGAAACAGGCCCAAGTCAAGCTGCAAACCACGGCTTGGCCTCCAAAACCGCGGGATACCCTGGGGCAGGTTAGCAATACCAAAATATTCTACCTTGATTTTGTATTAATCTTTTAATAGTTAACGATGATTCACTTATCTTATATGCAGATATAGGATTCCAAGGCGCAGCTACGACTATGTGAGGCAACTTGGACTCAGATGGGTCAGTTGGATCCTAAGAACGGAAAAACAAAACATATGCGCCAAGGCCATTCCGGGTCCCTGAACTGGGCTTCTTGTTGGGATTTTCTATTGAATGCCATGCATATCTCCCATCACTAGAAATCACATACTATTCGTGTATACTCTTTTCATTAGTATTTGAAGATTATATTTCAACTGTTAAAAGCCCCTTTATAAGTTTCCAAAAATAGTTTTGGACTTAAAATAACGATTACAATTGAAGTATCAGGGCAAAAATTCCATCTAAGTCCATATATACTTTTGTGACTTACTGTTATTTTCTTCCGCGTACTGGGATCCTCTGATTTACTTGGTAAATCTTGTGAGCACTCAAGCAGCTAATTTCTGCGAATAGTAGTTTAACACATGCTAGGCTTGAATAATTGTAATTATACTTTAATTTCAAGTATATTATTGGTGTACTTAGCTGCCCTAGACAGGTAAATAGAGTTGAAGTCTAATTAATAAAAGGTTTCTATAACTGGATCATACTTTGAATCTCTCATAAGAGGTAACCTTGAACTTATGTCCTCACTATGATTTACTTCCAGTTCAAACCATCCAGATTGGTAGCATTTCAGGATATTCGAAGCTTTTGTAGCATCCGTAAAAGAAGCATTAACATAATGTTTGAAGGATCAATCCCTCTAACCTGATCCAACTACTAGTTGTAAAACGATCGATGAGTAGCTCGTACTCAGAATTGGTAACCCTGCGTTTGCTTAGGTGTTATTTAAGTTTGTGCTCGCTCGGCCATGATTCGGATATACGATATACCTGCATATAGATCGGTTATAGATCTAACCATCAGGAATCGATTTCAAAACATGAAGATGCCTTAACTAATTATATTTTTGGGAATAGTTTAAACACGAAAAATGATTGGAGGAAGTAAATTCTCAATTCCATTGATATTCTAATAAACTTAAGAAAATTAAATTTATGAAAAGATTAGGACCAAATGAGAACCATTTATAGATGTAAGCTGACTGACTGAGTAGATGACGAGACAGTGAGTTCTTTTATGACTCTTCTGTTACACTTCTAATCTACTTGGAATTACTGAAAGTTTATGAGAGTCTATGAGTAATCCAAAGTGTGTCAAACACCCATAGCATGCACAAGGAAATATCATAAATAATCTAATTTGGAATTTATGATTTATATATTCATATCATATATATTACCAAGAAAAATCGACTTAAAATAGGTGAAAATAGAATCCTATTGTGTATTAGGTCATTAATGTTACCGTAATAATGACCCATTGTTGTAGGAATGGCACTAAGAGTTGGTGCGTAATAATTATTAGTTATGCTGAATTCATTCTAGGGTAAACATCACGAGTTATCCACAAACTATTACTCCAAAGAAAATTTTAATAATTTTAATTATACAATCAGCATATAAAGGAATACAGAGCTAAAACTAGGATAAGAAAAATAATATATGATTGAATCAGAGTACGGTCTATTTCCAAATGTTGATATTGAAAGTACATTAGGAAAGCTAGATGACAGTTCTAGTATAACCATTAACCTTGTTAACTTCTGCAAAGTTGATGCCTTCCTCATCTGTAGCATACTCAGGATATTCTTGCTTTTTGACTGCAATTTTGGTGCCCTTCCCATAAACCATACCAGGATAGATAATTGTCAACAACACAGTGGCAACGGAAATCATTCCGGCTTCTAAAGTTAGAAAATAACCTTCATCATTCAGGAGTTTACTGTCAGTTCCTCCAGCACTTTCAATAGCTCTATATATACATCTAATGTAAATAAGTAAAACACTGGCAGGAATAATTAGTAACAATGGAACAAAATACTTGCCATCCCTGACGTGAACGTAATTTTCACTAAAATTACGACCTCCATTATATTTGTGTTCTTTGTAGCATCTGTAAATAAAATCATAGTATAATATCTGGAACACCGTGACTGACAAAATTTGAAAGATTAAACCACAAACCATAATCCATTTACCGGTTGAGGTATCACTTTCTGAATTGGCTGCTGCACTTTTATAACCACCAAAACCTTGAACAGCGAAGGCAATCAAATCACAAACCATGAAAACAATGGAATATAAGAGAGGTTTCATTCTGGAGAATCTACGACCCATTATGACGGTTAACTGGGCCAACAAATAGTAGATACCTGCCAAATAGAAAATAGGGGCAAGGGTAATAGATGATGATTGCATGATATAGTGACCTAGATTAGTTAGATCCTTACGTGATAGAATTCTACCAGTATAACCTGTAACTTCCAAAAGTGAGCCAATGAACCAGCAACTCATGAACCACCATTGTCTATATCTGATACCTTGAGTAATTTGGACAATTAACACGACGAAAAAGATGAAAACAAAAAAAGCATTACCACCCAAGGATGGTTTCACACCACCATAAAAGACATGATCAGACATTTTTGAAATAGCTAGATTGATATAGTAGTGTAGTTTAAGAGTAGAAAAGGGATTTATAAAAAAGTGGGTGACTATGAATGTTTGAGGAGAAGCTAAATTGGCCAACTGAAGTGATTTGAAGGGTCCTATAATTGGGATTTATGGCGAACTATATAGAGCCTCGATTTGGAGTTTGAACGTAACACGTTGATTAAAAATGTAAACTTCCTGAGTGATAGGAATTAATATGGCTGGTGCATCAGACTGTTTGTCCGATCACTTAGAACTAGGCACAGTCGAATATAGTATCTTTTGGTGATCTACTAGGAGTATTGACGTATACTTTGCATCTATAGGTATTTGGGTATTTAACCCAGGCATTCAATCGCGAGACGTGGGTATAGCGAGCTGCCCGCGGCCCGTGAAATATATGCAAGTTTCAAAATTATAATCGAAGAAGGTGGAGATGCGGCGGGCCCAAACCTCGGTCCATATATTTCTTATATTTCTTATATAACTACTAGTAAGATGTTCAGTTGGGGGTTAATATACGTGTTTTGTGATTATATACCTTTATATGGTTTCAGGGGCGAAGTCAAACTCTTTAGATAGGGCTACGCCTGGATACTGAAACGTGCCCTCGTTTGGTTGTTCTAATCGAAACTTTCGTATGAGCCCTGATTATCGTTAAGTTATGTACTGTGTCTGTAGTAAGAAAAACGAAGGGACCTGTATACGGCTTACATAATCTGTTATTTAAGAACTTTGATAAATGTTTTCCGGTCTAGTTATATTGCTTTTTCATATAAATCTCCTGGCATTTCATCACTTGTACCTTCATGAGCTATCTTGCTTATTCTTTGCTTCATAACTTCCTCAGAGATTGGACATAGGACCATTTTACTGATTATAAATTACACTTGAGTTTTCAGATTCTTTACTCATTTTCATTCTAAATACATACATTTTCAAACCAGCGTTATCGATTAAAAATGGATATGATTCCTCTTCAGTCTTCTCAGGCTTCTGGCATCACTTCTAAGTCACCTTTCTATTTATACAAATTCAAGCATTCGGATAGGACAAAGTTGGAGGATTACAAAATATTTCCTAGTTCTCCTTCCAAATCAGTTACAGAAATTAAAGACAATATATTACGTTACAATTACTGTGGTCCGATCTATCCGCTTCAAGAGTGCCATCCAAAAGTGACTTATTGGAGAAACAATCCATTGGATAACATAGACAACTTTCGGGACAGTAAAATCAAACAAAAGGACTTACCACCTATTTCAAGTATATTACCATTAAATGACACTTCAACAAGGCACTCTCTTCCCTGTAAATCCGGCATTCCCGTCATTAGTGGTAACTCACTTTTACCTCTGTTGAGGGTGAGACCGGTAACCAGTCTTGATCCGTTTCCTTCCCAAATTGATAACTCTATTGAAGGTTCATCTACTTGTTCTAGCCCCACTCTGAACTCAACTATTGAAAGTGTCACTACAGAAACAGAAACAACACAATTGAGTAAAACTTGTGATGATTCTGAAAGCGATGATGTTGGTTATTACTCTGATTCAAAACCGTCTACCAAGAGCAAAGAAGTAAAGTGCCCTTATAGCAATTGCAATTATCATGGTTCATTTTTATGCAGAGACTACCTCAGAAGACATATAAGAGAGCAACACAGAGGCACAAAAAGCCATTATTGTAAGGGTGTAAATCCAGACGGTTCAACTTGGGGTTGCTCCAAAAAATTCAAAAGACCCTATCAATTGATTAATCATTGGAGAGGACAAAGATCTTTAAAAAAATGTGGTGTTCCATGTAAAATATTATCAAAGAATGGCATCAATAAAGGAGGATAGACTGATACAAGATTTTAAAGAAGCTAATCTTACCATAAAACTACAATCAATTTATAGTGAATAGGCTTTGCCGTCTTTAAAATAGCTGGAATCTTTCTTGTATCATAGTCACTATAATATTGGCAATGTTAGGTCTAACAAACTGATATACAAATCTGAAATATGGAAAATCAGGAAGATTTAATGATATAATTGGTTTCGATTTATGATTCTTTGATGCCTTCTACTTAACTGCAACATATAATTTATAACCAGTTTCCCTTCAGATATAGTTGAATTATATTTTTCACACTATTCTCAAATAAATATATATACAACTAATCGTTTTTAAACTTATATATATATATACTATACCAACTATAATAACGCTTTAACGAATTCAATTATAGTAGATCACCATAAAGTCTATAATTTTAATACATACGCGCGATATCACTAAGGGCGCTAGCATACGGCTATACGGCGCAGAGCCCTAACTCTCCTATTATCTCCAAACCACGGCAGGGCCTCGGTAGGGCCCTCGGCAAAGCCCCCATAGACCTCGGCGCCCAGGTAGATCAAAATATGGTAGTGCGTTCCATCATACATAGACTCTTGATTTATACAACTATCCTGCCACAAGCCCTAATTATCACATATTAAGTTTGGCCGTTACATATAACACACCTAAAAAATTGAATGCAACAAAGAAATGCAGGGGCGCAGTTTATATGATCCATTTGAATCAATATTCATTAATATTATGTCTAACTTTCCATTTTTTCCTGTTGTCTCACAAAATTTCTGGTATTCTAGGCGGTATATACTACCCTAGTCTATCAGTAACTAACTGCTATAAACTGACAACTAAAGCCATTCTAGGAAAAATACTTTTTTCTTTTTTTTATATATATGTTTAATCTTGTAGAAAAGAAATTTTAAACTCCCCATGCAGGGTCCTGAATTTGACTGTATTTGGAAGTGTGGACTCAGCCCTAATTTTTGATGTGTTCTTTATTGCAAAAAGTGTCGTCTCAACAATAGGCACTTACGAAACCAGGCTTGCCTATCATGCCCAAAAAAAGAAATCTCTTATCTGCATATCTATCTCAGTGAAGCTAGGCAAAGTCCTCAAGCCAGCCCATTTTTGAGACTATAAATATCCATCAGTGTCCAATCTTTTATTTGGATCACAGGCTAATAGTATATTTTAAAATCATCAACTATAGTACAGCTTAATACTATATACTTTATTTAAACACACAAATTCAATATGGCTGATGATGATTTTGTTTTCTATAATGGTGTCAAGCCTTCATTACCAGGCAATATGATAATCCTAATTTGCTTTGCTCTCATTTTGATATGTCAAATTGCTTTTGGTATAATGAGAAGGCAATGGTGGTTTTTGACTACTTGGTTGATTGGTTTAATCTTAGAAGTTGTTGGTTACATTGGGAGAGTATTATCTCGTAACGATATGACTCACAGAACATACTATATTATGCAATCTTCTTCAATCGTCATGGGCCCTCTTTTCCTGCTAGCCGGAATTTACTATTTGCTAGGTCAGCTAACAGTTATTATGGGATCACAATATTCAAGAATTAAACCTTTTTTGTATTCAATGATCTTCATGTTCTTTGATCTTGTTGCGTTAGGCTTACAAGGTTATGGTGGTGCTTCTGTTATGACTAGTTCTGATGATACTGATAAAACTGGTAATCATATCATGCTTGCTGGTTTGATTTTCCAACTTTGTTCAATGACTTTGTTTCTGATTCTTTATTCTGACTTCATAATTCAAATTTACAGGGAATACAAGACAACAGGTGGTGCTGGCTTTAATCATAAATATTTCCACGTCAGAAGTAATAAATTGTTTCCATATTTACTAGCTGGAATAGGAATAACTATGATGTTTATTTACGTCAGATCGGTTTATAGAATTGTTGAGTTGTCTGATGGACTTCAAAGTGATTTAGTTACCAATGAAGCTTATTTCTTACCTTTAGAGGGTGCTATGATTGTTTGTGCCACCCTAACTCTAACTTTACTTCACCCTGGAATGATTTATGGTAAAGGCACAAAGATTATCATGAGTAAGAAATTTTGGAAAAAAGAAAGAACAGAAAACAACTTAGGAGATCTACCTTACGATCAAAGCTACGAAATGAATTCTCGCAAACTTTCTGCTTAACCACCTTTTTACTTTTCTTATCGTCTCACCTTAATGTATATTATTGTTCCACTTCAAGGACGTTCTTATTTCCTTCCACTTATTGGCTTTCTTTATTTTCTTACTTCTTACCGTCCTCTGGGTTTTTTCTAATATCGAATATATTTATGTATTTAATATACTGCATTTGATTATTTCAATATATAGTTCTTTAAGGTTGTGCTTTAACAGATGGCATAGATCTATTCATGCACATGCTGACTCGCATAAGAGAAATTAAAACTAGTTTTCCTGCCAGGCAAATATACTCTTGGCCTAACGTATACTGTTAGCATAAGCTTTTAAACAAGCAATGAGTTTCTTGGAGATCTTAGGAGAGATTATTTAGTAATATTCATCTTTAACTTGAGCTCAGAGTTAACGATCAAATAACTGAACTAAGCGAAACTATTTTCACGAAGCAGAAAAACAAATAAGAGAATACAAAACTGTAAATCGAAAACCGAAGTAAAATAGTATAGAGATAATCCCAGATCTTATCCATTTTAAATCTGATCATTATCAGATTCAACCTTAATCATCTCAACTATACTATCAAAAGCGACAAAACCGTAATAGCCACTATGTAGGATATTAGCATTTACTGAATTAAAACAAGTGTTTCCTTCATGGTTCTTGATATACTTTCCCACTTGTTTCTTATAAGTTCGATCATTGGATGAACTTAAGGCTTTTTGTAAAATGGTTATGGGGTCAATTTTAGATATAGTTTCATCATAAGCATACTCTTTATACAAATTTTCAAAGTCTGATACCCATTTGGCCTTATTCATGGGCATACCAGAACGTGATTTAATTGAACCAAGTTGCAGACAAACAACAATATATCTTCTTTGTAATTCTCTATGAGCTTCAACTCTCAATTCATTCTAAACCATTAACCCACAGTCATAAAAACTTTCATGTTTATCATACTAATGTAGATATTTGGAGTTCAAAGTAGCCAGTAAAACAATACGTGCAAAATTAAAAGATTCTGGAGTAACTTTATCTTCTGAACTAACCTTGTAGTAGCAATGAACAAAGTCTCTGAACCAGGTGTGATAGAAGTAGTCACCATAGACAGTCTGATTTTCTCCTGTTGTTCGGTGTAAGGAGATAGGCTTTTTGCATCCATTTCCCTCTGCCTGATCCATAAGCTATTTTCATAGTATTATGAGGAAGCTAAATAGGGGTCTGTGGTTGAACCTTTTTGACTATACATGCTGAAGATTTGATTGCCTAGTATTAAGGAGTGGGAGCCATAACAAGAGAATGTGGCTGGAAAACACTGCGCCTCTTTATGATAGACACTGATTTCCGGCTGGTGAACTTCCGCGGCAAACCATCATCTTTTAAATCAACCCAGACTTATTGACTGAGTACTTACAAGTTAGAGTCATACCCGTTTGATTAATTGCTTTGATATAATAAACAAAATGAGCATTAAATTGCATTGCCTAGCTGACATTTGCTTGATCCCAGTAAGTCACCCCCCTCCCCCGATATTTAGTTAAATTTCTGGCTCAGATGAATAGTGTGATAAACAAATACAGTACTAACAAACTTCACAATTCGAATTACCTTTCTGACAGATCGGTACAGGATCACCATCAATTTCTGATTACATAGCCAAAGTTGAACATCATGTTAGACAAAGCACAACGGTCAAAAGTACTCTACACAGTGCTGGTACAACATTAGATGGCGAATGGTCCGAAGTGATGCAATTGATTGGTGAATTGCATTTGTTGTGTCATAATTCAGGTGTTTTGAGAGTTCAGTCTGATATCAGAGTTGGTACCAGAATTGATAAAGAGCAAACACCTCAGGACAAAGTCGATGTTGTTGAAAGAAAAATCAAAGAATTTTGAAATATATTCATCGATTCCTTTATTTTGGGTATACATAATTTTAATTTTGGATATATCTTCTTTCTGAAACTCTGCAGTATTCCAATTTCATGGATCGTAATGTGTATGTGTTCAAGCTTTTGACATTAAGCTTAATAAATCAAGGTGTCGTATTCTTGTTTCTAACTGTCGTTGGGAATATCCTCTGCCACAATCATCCATAATTCATGATCAATGAGTTAACTAGCACTTCATCTCTGGTCCAGCACGCTTCATAAATTCATTAAAAAGGCAGTACTGTTATAATCCTCTTGAAGTAATCCAGAGTATAAATGCAAAGAGATATACTTTCAGGAGAAGATTTATAGCATATCTATTTTAATTAAGTAAGGTATTCCATGTATGACTTTCAATTTCTTTTATATATTGATTAGTCTTTGAGAAATTTAGATATACAATCAAAAAGAGCTTGGAGTATAACGTGTATCCTGGCCACACATGCGTATAACACCATTTTCTAAAAGATTCTCCATAGCTTTCTCCGTACTCCAGGTGACAGGCCTAGACCAACGAATTTAGAGGCCCCATGACATGCAAAAAGTTCCGTTTTGGGTGTAATTAATTCGAATCTAGGTTGCGGAAAATTCAAAAAGTCGACCTAAAGATAGAAGAACGAACGCGTGCTTACTTGAAACTCCAGGGTTTAAAAACAACATTATGAATAGAGCTTTATTCAATCAGCTTCTTCTTTCGATTGAACAAAGTTGGCCATAAAGCTCACCCATATATCTATCAACCATGAGAAGTGTTACTTTCCTCTCTTTATCAGCTTGTTTTACATACCAAGTCCACAAGTGAACAACCCCATTCAAGAAGACAGCACAATATGACTAAGAAGAAGTCAATTTTGAAATCCACTTTAGATACTGGCAAGAGTGTTTCCGCCTTTGCTTTGTCTTTATCTACTGTTGCTTGTCTTTGCTTGATAGCTGGTCCCATTTATATTCCATATAAACTACTCTCTAAGTATAATGAACATCAGAAGTTAAAGGAACATTTTGAAATAGTTCAATCAGAAATTCAAAAATATTCCAATAATATGTTTTCCAAATTTAAAGATATTATGTATCATCCAAAATTGACCAGAAAGTTACGTTTGTTAATCTGCAAAATGATAGTTCAAGATGTTTTAGATGTTGTTTCACTATCAAAACTAGTCAGCAACACTAGAACCAGGCCGTTTATCAATACAATTGACAAAATTAACTTGGATATTAAGATTAATGCTCGTCCTAATGCAAGCTGGTTTGTAAAAGTCATGGATTCTTTGCCGTATATTCCTCCTGAGAAATTTTTGTTAAATTTAACTAAGACTATGAATGTACGCAATATTAAGTTCAAATCTGTAAACATATTCGATCAACAAGACGAACAAGAACAATTATGTTTCATTGGTAATGATCACCTCTTTAATAGTTTGAAATTCAATTATTCTGACTCCGTTATGAAACAAATTGCAAATTCCGGATATATGGTTAGGTATAATACTTCATCTATGCTACTAGAACCGAGCCACTGTTTTACAGATTCCATCAATTCATTACAGATATTCTCCTATACTGATATATCAAAGTTAGTTACCTTACCAAATTTGAAAAAGGTAGTTTTGGTCACCCCAGTTTTGTTTAAGTCCATAACTGCCGAAAAGATATATGAATTATTCATTTTAAGACCAAACTTAAATACATTGAAAATCAAATTTAGTTCATTGTCGGATAATACCAGGTTCACCGCAATGAATTATTTACATGATATATCCATCGTTTATGCTGATACTAAGATTGAGTTACATTACGACAGGTCAAGTGACAATTCCAAAGAGACCCCATTATCAGAAATGAAACTAGATGCTGTCTACAATGCGATTGGTTCAATTGAATCACTCTTCAAATCGATTTGCCTTCCACTCGAAAAGCTTTTGATTAGAAATTTAGTAATATTTTCTAACCTGACTCAATTAACAATAAATGTGTTTAAAAACTACAATGGTGATTTGATTTCATTGAAAAATTCAAGTATCAAAGGGCTTAACTTCGTTGGAGTTGATCACAACCCATATCCGATTAGATTAAACTTGAATAATGTTACGAAGCTCAGTTCACTAGGTTTCAGAAAATGTCTTGTTCATTCAAGCACATTGAATAATACCCCAGTTTCGCTTACCACGTTAAACTTAAATTCTTCAGATATTCAAGGAGAGTCAATAGCACTTCCAAGAAAGTTACAAAACCTCATACTATTCAACTCTTTTCCAGATTTTGATGTGCCATCTGAATCGTCGCATGTTCTAAAAGTAGAGCTTTCTTGGGATATTGGAAAAGTTGGTCCTTATTTAATAAAGTTTATTGATTCACTATCTAGAATAATTGCAGATATCAAATTAACACCAGTAAACTCATATCCATCATACATTGAACTAATTACCTCAAGCTTAAATTCTAATCTTCCACCTGATTACAAACTTGGAATTAATTTTTCAGAACTTATTCAAATGTATGGATTTTTAAAAACTGAGTTAGAACTTGAGTTTTTGGATACTAGTCAAAAATACTCGGATATCTTAACTGCTTCAATTATGGTCTGTGTTCATTTGTTCAAAAAGAAACCAAAAATGATGGTTAAAGATAAGAAAGACTTGAAACCAATTAAGAAATTTCAAGCTTATTTAGTTGATGCTTTTAAAATGGAGTTTGATGGTGCTGGTTATAATTTGGAGGTGCTAAACGTTACTGCTATTGGTGTCCCTGGTACGTTGAACTTCTTAACTATTTCTGAGTAATTTTCCTTTTGTATTTTTTTACAGTGGATAACTCTAATGAGTAGCACTTGAAACTCCAGGTGAAATCCGTAGCGTGGAGTAACGTAGTTGACCATTGATCGTCTAGCAGCCACCTCGTCAGGTAGCGAGTTCGAGGCAAATGCCGAAATCGTGACGTGACCGCAGTTAGCTAGAGAAGTTATATAAGTGTTCTCTAGTCCTATCAAGAGATCCGTCGAAAGGTGTAGTACAGTGAATACAATGGGTTCCCTTTCAGATGAAACAGTAGACTACACAGCATGTCTTCCACTACTAAGAGAATACTCTACCCACGGTGCGTTAGGGAACGACACCCACAGACTCAAACAACTAAATCAACGGCGGACATTACCACGCCACTCATCATGAATAAGACTCATTTGAAATCGTCTATCAAGAAGATTCACAGAATAAGTTCCATTCCTAACAAGGTGGTTGGCTCATCTATCGAACATCACAAGAAAAAACAAAGGTTCAGATCAGTTCAATATGATGTTGATAAATACGCCAAATACAATTTCAATAAGTTTAAAAAGATCGTTTATCACAAAAGTATGACTTATGATTTACGTTTAAAGATTTGCCACTTAATTGTTTCAGATGCACGCAATTACAATCTATTATATAAATTGATTGAAAGCCCAAGATTTTATGGAATAGATCAGTTGACGAATATTAGTGATATTTCTCTTGAATTATCACAAAGATACATGTATAAAATACAAGAGAAATCTTATAAGAAATCTTGGGTCGTACAATTTACTGGAACCGCCCCTGATACTCCTACTGCACATTGTTTGTCACGGCTTATTCAATATATGGATCTTCATAGCATGAAGTTTAAGTCAATTACTGTTTCTGATAAATTGGATAGTGAAGAACAGCCGGAGCACATTTATGATCCGAGATACGATTACTCCGATTTTGTAATTCAGAAAATGGCATGTGCAACTCGTGCTTTAACTTACTGCATTACTACTAAGCAAATGACCTCCAATTGGTTATCAACTCTAATAACTTCATTGCAAATCCAAACAGATACTGATATTTCAAATATTGAAACATTTCCTAATTTGAATGAAGTTATTTTGGTTGCTCCAGAATTGTTGAATTCTAAGACTATCGAAAAGGTGTTTCAAATCCTAACTTATAGACCTAATCTACCAACATTGAAAATTAAGTTTAAAGCACTTTCATATGATAATACTCCTATGAACGCGTTAACTGACTTACATTACTATTTTAAAACGCACATTGAATTATATTTAGACGGTTCAACAAATAATAAGAAATCATATACGTTATCAGCTATTAATATCGACTGTATTTCCCAGTCACTTTGTTCTGCTGAATATTTGTTCAGATCAATTGACCTACCTCTGGAGCTGACATTGCTTAATCAATTAACTAAATTTGAGCATTTATCAAAGCTAATAGTTAATGTGATGCCAAACTATGATGGATTTTGGATGCAGTTGCAGAGCTCAACAATCAGAGTGTTGACTATAATCGGGCCAGAATCAAAACAGCAGAAAGTTGTTAAATTGGATCTCCGTCAGCTATCCAATCTCAGATCATTGAACTGTTTCAGTTGCAGAGTAGATTCAACAGTTTTTGAAACAGTTCCTAGAACACTCGACTCAATTAGTCTAACATCAACTGACATTTATAATTCTATGATAATCCCAGTTCATTTGCGTTATTTCAAGTTATTTAACTCTTTCCCAATGATTGATTGTTCCACTTATAAGGATGCATTCCCAAGACTTAAAGTTGATCTTACCTGGTACACAGCAAACACCACTGAATGTGAGATTGCCAATTTTATTAATTCGTTTGGTTATTTCATTGATGAGGTTACACTTAGATCAATTGGATATGTTCCAAATTATATTACATTAGTCACCTCATTTGATAATCCTTTCTCAGATACATTAGAATTTGGTACGATATTTTCAGAAGATGTTCCAGAATATGGTAATTTGTTAACTGAGTTGGAGTTCAAAGTTATTAATACAGCTGAGGATGTTTCCGAATTATTGTCGGATTTGGCTTTGGCTTGTATTAAATCCTTTCAACGGCAGAAAACTGAGTCTGTAAGAGGAGTGATTGTTAAAAGTGTACCAGTTGAAAGATTTGAAGACATTTTAGTTGAAGCTCTTAAAGAACAATTTGCTGGTTCTGCGTGCTCCTTAGATACCCTGGACATTAAAAGAATGTCCTTTCCTTGACTCATACCCTTGTTCCTGTATTTTCAACTTTATTTGTGCCTTAGATACCCCTTTTATATTAAGTTGTGTTTTATAAATATAACATTCTCTTGTTATTATTTGCAAACGTGCGACAGCGCAAATGTCGCTTTGCATTTGTGCTTCCGCTTAGCGGGTCTTAGCGGCTAGCTCAAATTTGAGGGACTTTTCTGAGAATTTGTTCTATCGTTTGACCGACTCCCAGAAAACAGCCAGAGCTTCACAGCAACAGAATGTGGGGAAACAGCCCCCATGAGCAACGTCCAACCAAGTTGACGGTGAGTGTGGTGTAAAGACAAACCATAACGTCGCCTGTCGCCTTTCTAGGAACAGCCACCGACTACCCCAGATGGCACTCACTGAATCAGACTCACACGGGGTATCGGCTGTTCCGCATTCGACAAGTTCCGCCAGCGCCAAATTATCCGCCAGTATTTTTCACCACAGTTATCCAACGTACAATTCATGACTAAACTTTGTATAAGTAGTGCCCTGAATCCAGTTCTGTGATTGTGCTTCTTTTCTCTCTTTTTGATTTCTGAATTTTTGATTCCCTCCATTCAATTCGACTACCATTCACACTACTCATGTCTACAGCAGCTGAAATCAAAGCCTTTGCTACAAAATACGGTATTAAGAACATAAACTTAATCAGAACAACTCCACTCATCAATGGTGAATGGGTTACCCCTTCCAATGCCGAAACTTTTGCGGTTGAAGATCCGGCAAATGGTGAACACTTATTAAATGTTATAAACACTCCAATTGAATTGGTTGAACAATCGATTAAAGATTCTAAAGCCGCATTCGAAAAATTTAAGAAAACAACAGGTAGATCAAGAGGTCAATTATTATTGAAGTTGTATAACTTGATGGTTGAAAATGAAGAAGACTTAGCTAAAATCTGTACTTTAGAAAACGGTAAATCATTGGCTGATTCAAGAGGTGAAGTTAGATATGGTTACTCTTTCTTCCAATGGTTCGCTGAAGAAGCCCCAAGAGTTAACGGTGATAACATTCAGTCTGCTGATTCTTCAAGACGTATTATCACATACAAGCAACCAGTGGGTGTTGTTGGTATTTTAACCCCTTGGAATTTCCCAACTGCTATGATCACAAGAAAGATGGGTGCTGCTATTGCTGCTGGTTGTACTGCTGTTGTGAAGCCTGCAACTGAAACTCCGTTATCCGCTTTAGCTATCGGTTATCTTGCCCAAGAGGCTGGTTTCCCTGCTGGTGCCTTTGACTTATTACCTGTTGATCAGGAAAGAACTAAGCAAGTCGGTACCTTATTCTGTGAGTCTCCAGCTATCAAGAAGATTTCATTTACTGGTTCCACTGGTGTCGGTAAATTATTGATGGGCCAATCAGCTTCAACATTAAAGAAATTATCATTCGAATTGGGTGGTAATGCTCCTTTTATTGTTTTTGATGATGCTGATTTAGAAAAAGCTGTCGATGGTGCAATTGCTTCCAAATTAAGACAATCTGGTCAAACTTGTGTTTGTGCTAACAGATTATACATCCAGGAAGGTATCTATGACTCATTCTCTAAGTTATTAGTTGAAAAAATTTCCAAATTAAAATTAGGTCATGGTTTACAACCAGGTACCACACATGGTCCATTGATTCACGAAAGAGCTGTTGAAAAAGTTGCATCCCAAATCAAAGATGCTGTTTCAAAAGGTGCTAAGGTCTTGCATGGTGGTAATACTGTTCCTGAACTAGGTCCTTTCTTCCATGAACTAACTGTGTTAGGTGATGTTCCAAGAACAGCAGCTGTTAACACAGAAGAAACTTTTGGTCCTTTAGTTCCATTAATCAAGTTTACAGATGTCGATGAAGTTATTGAATTAGCCAATGATACTGAGTACGGTTTAGCTGGTTATTTCTTCACTGAAGATTACAGAAAGATTTTCAAAGTTGGGGAAGCTTTGAATGTTGGTATGGTTGGTGCTAATTCTGGTGGTATTACAGAAGCTGCCTTACCATTTGGTGGTGTTGGTTGGTCAGGTTTTGGAAGAGAAGGATCAAAATATGGTATTGATGATTATACCGTTATTAAATCCATTGTTATCGGAAATATCTAGTTTCATCTCTCGTTTTATTTATAATTTATCGTTTCTGCATTATTCTTGTCTTTTAATTTCAGGTTTTATATAGTTTTTTTAGAGAAAAGTATACCTTATACCAAATCCTTATACAAAATGTCGGAGAACGACAAAAAAAGTAGACCAGGGTGCTAGAGGCACCCCGTTCTGGGGGTGTGAATCTATCTGTCTTAGGTGACTTCCTCATTGGGAAGTACAAAAAGATGAGTCGATCGATGCAATAACGGCTAGCCGATGCAGGCCAAGATTGGGGTTCTTGGCTGGTGCACGGATGCATCTCTTCCTCCTGAACCCTGATTGAGGGAGATAACTCTAAAGATACATTGATTTTCCTAAAACCATGTATCGGTGTTAGTCTTCGTCTAACAGATTAGTCTTAAGTACCCTCTAGAGATGGCCAATCAGCTGCCTTCATCATGGGATGACTTTCTCCAAAACGGTAATATAGAAGATTCACCGGGGGTTTAATTTGCTCACTTCATCTGAAAATTGAGCAAATTTGATGGTGTCCCAGTAGCCTCAAATTAACTGCTAACTCGGCTATAAAACAACAGCTATTTCCCACAATTTGGAAGATGTGTAGTTCCAACCATCAATTAGATATAGTCTCTCGTCACAATCCAAGCATGTTATTTCAAGGTTCTATCGCTTTAGCTCTTTTGGCAGCCGTTGCCAAAGCCCATTTCAGAATCCCATACCCTGGTGAAAGAAATGCCACTAATTACGACACCCAAACCACTAGTCCTTGTGGTGGTTCTAATGAAGTTGTTTTACCAAGATTCGAATGGAATCCAAATGGTTCTCCATTAGATTTATACATGCATCATAATGAATCCGTTGGTGCTATTTACTTCTGTAGTAAGGATGATTGTTCAACTGCCGATGACTTTGATACCTTGCTATACGAGCCTTTCGATCAAATTGGTGCTGGTAACTACTGTATCCCTGCTTTCACCTTACCTGAGGAGTTCAACTCTGAAAACCAGACTGGTACTATTCAGGTTATATTTGCTGGTACTGGTGATAACGCTACCTCATTTGATTTCATGTACAACTGTTTAGACATCATTGTTTCTGAGGATGGCCCTACTTATGATGGTTCTCAATGTAGCAACACAACCAGTGTCACTATTGAACAAGATACCGATTTAGACGAAGAAATTAACTCTTCTAATCCTGAGCAATTGGACAGTGTTACTGCAATCCCGATCTTATCTGAATACTATATGTCAACTTACACGCAATCTACCACTTCGGGTTATGATGAGATGTCTGGAATGGACATGTCTGGCATGGATATGGGATCCTCAACTACAGGTGGTGATGCTGCTACTACTTCTGGAAGTTCCGGTTCAACTACTTCCACTTCTTCAAGTGACGACATGGCAGGCATGGACATGGGTTCTTCCTCAGGTTCTTCGGGCTCTTCTTCAACTGAAGCTGCCAGTACTGCATCTGGTGAAGGTGCTGTATTAGGTGTTGCCGGTGGTATTGTTGGTTTTGCTGGTTTATTATTTGGTGCTGTACTTATCTAGGTAGCTTATTTCTTCGTGCTTCCTCAGTTTTGTTTTTCAATAAAATTTATGTTCTGTTTCGTTTAATTCTTTCTCGGTTCATTTCGTTCAAAATATCTTAAAATTATATATATATACATTCCCTGATTTTTATTAGATACCTAAAATAAAATAATATTTTTTGTTTCTGATTGCCTGATTGAATTTAAAGATTTGGTATAGTTACTCATATGAATAATTTATTAAACCAACCATCAGTTAATTATAGTTGAGATTGCAGCATGTCAAAATAATGAAACATACCATTTAATGTGATTGATTCTAATAAAGTTGAGTATACTGGAGAATTAGCTTATTTAAATGAGTTGGCTGAAACTTTTAAAGTAATATTATTAGTACTTGTTCTGTAGAATATTCATTTGTGATTTTAAGATATCAAACCTTTCTTCTAGATGCAGAGATTCTCTTTTCACACATATGACTACATATTTCTGCTTACCCCTAAATAACTGAAACTCGTTTAGACATTCCTAAACACTATACCAGCTGTTAAAATGAAGTCACCAAAACTGTCTAATCAAGAGAATTCCACCTTTAAACAGTTTTTACGTGCTCTATAGTAAATTTCAATCTTCTTACAGTTCTGCAAATAAATTTTATTGAGATATTAAAGTTTCCATATTTGTTCACCTTGGCAAGTTGGATTGGTTTTTTGTTTCCCCCGACGCGTTTTCATCTCAGATTCTTTCTTTCGTCCTTCTACAAAACCTATACCGTTAATTTAAAAAACAACATCTTCCAAAACATAAGCCGTAAAGTAACAAATAAATATGAAGTAGTATTCCATTTATATAAGGTTCTGGCTCACTAAACGAAGGTTGGACCCTACTTTTAACCCTATTGGCTACAATCTCGGTAATTGTCCAAGAGTTTCATGCTTTGATTTTAAAAATACCTTAAAGGTTTCACCAAACTCCACCATAACAAAGTGACCACATTTCAACTCAATAGAGTGAATTAATTCTGAACTCTTTGAAAAGTTTGGTCTGCAATGTTATTTAAACGCACTGATTCCCACGATTTTTCAGCATTCCCTAGGATTATTTGGCAAATTTTCTCTTAGGAACTTTTGGTTACTGCTAGTACTAAAGTAGTCAAGAGACATGAAGGACATGATCATACCCATTCTTCTGGCGATGAACATGATCACTCAGAAACTATAACTGCTTCTATTTCAGGCTCTGCTTCCTATGATAGTTTAGTCCTTGTTGAATCTACCATTTCACTAACTGAAGAAGCAGATCATACCCATTCCTCTGGTGAACCATATGATAAGTCTGTCACTGAAGATGAAACTTCTTCTACTTCAGATTCTACTTCAGTTGTCAGATCAGTTGATAGTAAATCAACTTCCTCCGCTGCTGGCACTCAAGCTTATTATTTTTCTGGTTTGGTTACTGCTGCTGGATTGTTTGCTGCTCTGTTAGTCTGAATTGGTATACTTGAGGTTTTTTTTACGGAATTGTTTTTATCTGCAAAAGTTAAGAAAAGGTACTAAATTATTGAACTCTTTATAATTAGATAGTGCGTTTGTATTTTAATTTGAGCTATAATTTATGCTTTTATCTTTATTGCAATTGTTTCAAAGAGGCACTGATAGATCCTGTTTTGAGCCATAATGTTTTCTAGAAACTTTTTCTCCGCTGCTCTCCTTAGGTTAATAAGCTTTACAGGCATTGTAAAACCTTAACTTGACAGTGGCCTGGATTTAATTCATTTTTACTGCTCGCTATGCTACTTGGATACTGCGGGCTCGAGCCTAGGCTGTCAAACTGCTACACAAGATTGAGCCCACAAAAGTCTTTTTGAAAGAGAATAAGTATATATGGTCTTCTTCTCAATTTATAAATCCTCTATTTTCAAAAATATGTAATTGAAAATAACATCCCTGATCATCCAGTCATTCTTCAGTTTTCACTGAAAGCTTTTTCCTATAGTTAAACTGAAACCTTATTGACTGTAAGCAAATATTGCCTCCCCCTTTGTATTTGCAGACTAAAATTGCACGATTATGAAGACATCATTTGAGGTCACTCCAAAACTCCCAACTTCCTTTTATCATTAATCAATACCCAAGTTGCTCCAAATGTTTGTTGGACTTGGTAAGAATGCAAGAATATATATAGTTATTAATATATTTATTTGTCAGATGATCCAGATCAGGTATTCATGTTCATCCTAATTTGTACTTTGAATTTTTTATAAGGAATTTTGCAGGAAGGTTTGTCCTCACATCCGATCAATTTCATCTTAACTGATTAGCTCACATTATTTAAAGTGTATCAGTCAATTACCAAGCATTTAAAAGAGCAACTCAGTAACTATCGTCATTGGAGAAGCATTGGAGAAGGTATCCTTCCTATATAAAGTCACTGATATCCGCTGATTCAGCTCCAGGTAGTACTTTTGTATGTATCCTCTTCTTTACATATCATTCACTCAAATTTTCTTTTTTATATAAGCCAAATGCAATACAAGAAACTTTTAACAATTACTCTACTTCTAGCTACTGTTAATTCTCAATTAAACAAGAGAGCAGATTCATCTTCTGATGATGATGTTGTTTATGTGACCGTTGGTGCATCTACTACCGAAACCAGTACAAGTGGAACAGGAATGCAGAGAACTTCTACTCTTACAAGAACCAGTTCAAGCTCGAGTTCTTCTGAATCTGCTTCCGGCTCAAGTGTTTCTGGGTCCAGTTCTTCTAGCGATGGTGCTGTTAATGCTGTGTACAACCCTGGTTTGTTTAATGCTGCTGGTTTGATTGCCGCTTTGCTAGTATAGTTTAGGCTTGTGATCTTGGAACTACTCTACAATTCTAGAGAGTATTGTACCACCCTTAGTTTTTAGTATATTCTTTCTTTACTTGTTTCATCTCTTAGTCATACGGTTCTTTTTATATTCAATTTAATCTCTCCGATATTATTAATAGTGTAGTTGATAAATTTAATAGGGATGATGTTAAAGTGTCATTGGTTACAATCAGGAATGGGTCAT
This sequence comes from Ambrosiozyma philentoma, assembly GCA_003707675.3. NCBI lineage: Eukaryota > Fungi > Ascomycota > Pichiomycetes > Pichiales > Pichiaceae > Ambrosiozyma > Ambrosiozyma philentoma. The sequence goes on from PPKZ03000055.1 coordinate 54,453, forward strand.
GAGTAAGAAGAATTCTTGAAGGGGTATAATTACCTAGTGTAGTTTCTGAGGATCCGATGCCCTCGGGGCCTGAAGTCCCCCAAAATCTGTTTCAAACTTAAATTTGTGCTACCAAGCCGCGTTCTTGTTAGTGGGCGGAAGAGATCACGCACTTTCGTTAGTGCAGCGCCGCGGCTAAACCTCTTGAACTTACATTAAAATCATTAGTTACATAGGCTTGTTCATCATGAGACGATCTTATTCATTCAAGAAACGATAGTAGAGATCCAGCTTAGAATATTGCATGTTCAAAATATAGTATATTCGTGACCAACAGTCATATAATGACGTAAACATAACACTACTTCCTTGGATTAATTCTCCCGCTAAAAGATCTATGATTTAACTATAAGCCTATGTTCAGGTCCAACTTCTTTAGGAATTAAGCTTACACCTATAAAAGCAAGATTAATTGGCCTCTCAAATATGCGAGACCAAGTTAGCTGAACTCCTAAATCTCAGTACACACTGTTCGCCAGTATACATCAATCACCTATATTTCAAATGAGATTAAATTCAATTCTAATGATGGGATTATTGTGTCAAGACATTACATATGGGACAACAATTTCAGAGTCAATTCAGGATCTAAGTTCCACCCAAGCATTTACAGACAATTATGATCTTTATTCAAACGTTACTGTAGAGCTATTCAGGAGTGACTGTGTAGGTTCGAAGAAAGTTAGAGGCTCAAATCCAGGTTCAACTTCAGGTTCAACTTCAAGTTTTGGTAACAAAGATTTAACAATTGGATTGATTTGGTTGGGACTTTCTGCTTTCATATCACTTAGTTATATATTATGATAGCTTACTTTGACTAGTTTAAGTACCAATATGTAACAAGCAGAAACAAAAGATAAGCCAAAGCAATGGAAGCTGATTTGTTTCCACCTTTACTGATTTTATTCAATCAAATAAGGGTTTAGTGTTTTTGGACTTATCTGGAGTTTGGTTTATATTACGCGTCTGTTTATTTATGTTAACAAGCATTATTTGTCAAGTAAGATTCAGAATTTGCAATAAATTCTGTTTCTAAGCTATTATAATTATTATTTCAAATATTCAACAGATACTGAAGTAATATAAATAAAGCAATCAAAAAGGGGGTTATAATAAATCTGGGGAGTAATCAACAAACAATTGAATTAAAACATAATTATTGAAATGCTTACAGGCCTGTAGTGAACCTTAAATCGTGACACATAAACATGAAATGGGTAGCACTATTGTGATAAAATTAGCAGCGTATCACAGCTCATCAACCATAATCACTCCGAGACTACTTTGTCCAGTGATGAAACCAAAGTATATTTTGGAAGGAATGGCCTTGTGGACTATTTGATAGTAATATTATGGTTAGTTAGTAAATAACTATTCAATAGTTTTATTTTTTAATACTCTCTTAATTAATAAAGTAAATTAATCCAATAGTCATTTTTCTATTATAAAAACATAGATGAAGAAATCTTAGAAGGATTTCCAGGGAAAACTACCTTTAGGAATAGAATAAACCTTGCTTCTTTTTGCAGAAGTAGTTCTCTAAAAACTCATCTCAGTAAGTTCATATAGAGAATATAATCGTAACTAGACGAAACGTAGAAATCCATTCGATAGGAAAACATATACAGCCTTTCCAACAATATCTAACAAATATCCACCTTAATCAGCACTTTCTGAAATCCACTTTGACCAATAAACAAGACCATTAAAGATGAATTCTTCTATGATTAAAAAACACAATTCTTCTATTTTAAAGCTTTTTATCAACTATTAAAGCCCAAGGGATAATATTACTACTATCAAGACAATATGAAAAGTCTGGCGTCCTATTCTTAAGGAGAACATTTGTAATTAGCTCAATTGATAAAACCCTAACCAGTACTCACAGTAATTTGAAACAATATGAAAATTTGAAAATATGGTAATCTCAGGCTAACATAATCGGCCTTGAATTCACGCTCATAAGCTGAAAATAGACATATCAGTGAGCGTCATGGGGTTGGAAGACTAGGTTGAATTATTGAAGAGTAGTAATGCTTCATATGCTGTTGACGATACAACCATAATGGTCTATCTCATGATTAGAGAAAGTGCGTTTTTAATGGTAATACACTAAGATCAGCCCAAATGTGTGTGACCTTGATATCTTTCCAATGTCATCTACTGGAATACATTTGAGAGCTTAACCGAAGAGTGGTTGATCGAGACTGTAAGTTGTGGTGGCAAAGTTAATGGTAAATAACCAAGAAAGGTTGTTTCAGTAGAACTGATGCGACGAAGCATCGATCGACTATTAAGCTAGAAGAGTAAAAAAGTTTCTCAATACTGGCACGCCAAGTCTGGGCTCTCTACCATTTTGGAAAGATAACTGTTTAAACCTCAATTTCAAGCAATTCAAGTTCTCCAGTTGAAATTAAGAAAACCAATTCAACCTGAAATTCTCAACTTAATTGTCTCTTCTGTAAGTGTTTTAATGCCTCAAAAATGACTGCTGTCTGCGCCCCACTATCGTTCATGCCAGGAAAGCAGCCTTGTTACCGACGGATTTGTCCCGATTTGGTGTTCTGAGCGAGCTCTCAAACCAAACACAAAACAGAGGTAGACATTAATTGATAGCTAATGCGAGAAGTGGAATAGGTATATAAACTAAATAACTTGCTGAAAATGTTTTAACCATTAAGACAATTTTTGGGATCTATAAGAAACATTGAAAAACAGCAACATGAATTTCAAAATAATTTTACTCTACAGTATACTATTACTATCAGAATTATCAACCCAGTTACCGGTCGAAATAAGCTGTTCCGGTTTCCCCGAAGTTGAGAGTAACACTTCATTCCTAGATATCAACCATGGAAATGGTCCTACAGATGAAATCAAGTTGGAACTTGAACTTCAATTGACAAGTATCGAACATCAGTATACAAGAACTGAACTATTAGAAAAAAGAGGTACTACAACAAAGACTAAGACTGTTAAAACAAAGACAAAGACAAAGACAAAGACACAGACAAAAACTAAAACAAAGAAGAAAACAAAAACAAAAACAACAACTACGAAAGCTTTCAATTCAACTTCACAAAATGATGGTGTTGCTTTCAGACAATACGGTGGTTCTAAGTCAATCTTGTTTTTTGGCTCTGTTGAAAGTCTGATGAGTTTAGCTGGATTGACTGTTTTTGCACTTATTTTGTAATGTTTAGACATTTAACTTTTCCTTATATTCTTCTAAAGATGTATTTTGAATGATTATCTTTAATATTAAATACAAGTAGTTTTGTGCTTACGAGTTTTTCATTTTTCTGTAGGTATCTACTTTTACTTTTCTAATAATCTTGGCAGGTTAAAGGATCATGTGGGAAGTGTTGCCAAGTGCTACCAAGAGTCAGGGCTCAAGGCTCAGGGCTCAGGGCAGGGTCAGGGGCAGGGCCCTCCCAAGCCTTCTAAATTGCTAAGCTTCTTAGTTTGCTTAGCTGAGCAGTGCATGCACAGATCTTCATTACGCACCTGAATTATTTATTACATTGTTCAACTCGATTGGGGTCTAGAGGGTCTTGCGACCCCGGGCATTTATCCAGATCCAGGTAGAAATGTGTAGAGCCAGAAACCAGAAAAAAAGGGGGG
>PPKZ03000056.1:0-52570 GCA_003707675.3 Ambrosiozyma philentoma
AATCTGATGTGTTAGATGCAGAGCTGGATGAACCTGAAGTAGAGGAAGCAGATGATCCAGAATTAGAGCTAGATGAACCTGAAGTAGAGGAACCAGAATCTGATGATCCAGAAGTAGAGCTGGAGGAAGCTGAGGTAGATGAACCTGAAGCAGATGATTCAGATGATTGGCTGGATGGAGATGAGGCGGTGGAAGCAGCAGATGACGATTCCGCAGAGGAAGAAGCTGAAGTGGACTCTGAGGAAGTTGAAGATAATTCAGATGATGAGGAAAGCAAATATGATGAAGTAGCCAAAGTTGATTGGGAAGATGAAGAATCTGAGTATAAGGATGCCTCTGAAGAAGATGATAGAGAAGAGGACTCGAGAGATGACGAAGAGGAAGAAGCCGAAGAGGAAGGTGAAGAGGAAGCTAAAGATGTTGATCCGGACGACGTATTAGAAGATGAAACTGACTCTGCTGAAGATGAAGTAGAAGATGCGGCAGATGAGGATGTAACAAGAGATGAAGCTGTGGAAGATGTAGCGGACGATGAGAAAGATGTGGAAGGAGCCAGGGAAGATGACGAAGAAGAAATAACGCTAGTTGAGCTAGCAGCCGTACCAGTGGTCACAGTCACAATCCAAAAACTATTAGTCAAAGTGGTAGTATCTCCATCATCATCGGCAGTAACGACAGTGGTCGAAGTAATGGTTGGCGAACCTGTGGAATCTGTTGTACCTGTCCAGCTTGTGGTTGTAGTAGTAGTGGTATATGGAGTGGAAAGTGTCAGGGTGTAGTAAGTTTCCGTATAACCACTGGAAACCAGACTTGTCTTTGAGGGACCAACTGTGACAGTCGAAGAACCTGACCAACTTGTGGTAGTAGTATATGTCTCATATGGAATATAAGATGTACAAACTTCATGATCCGTGTAAGTAACTAGGGTTTTGGTAGTAGTGGCAATAGTTGTAGTGAACGTTGTAGTACCACAATTAAGGATACAAATACCCAACAAAGCTTCATTCTCGGTCACGGTTGAAGTGACTGAATATGTGGATGTGGATGTACTTGACGTGACAACTGCGGAACAAGTAGTATAATAAGAAGTACCATCATAGGAAGATAATGTCCAAGTATCAGAATTAGTAATTGTGGTCGTAGTACCACAAGTATCGTCACTAAGTGGTAATTTGTACATGAATTCACCAACATCTGAGTAAGTAGTAGAACCTGGAATCATAACCTCAATATCTGCACTACTTGTACCGGCATTATTTTCAGTAACAAATCTCAATGGATAATAACCAACTTCCAAATAAACCAGAGAATATTCAGTCTGAGTTAATAAATAATGTTAGTATAATGTCTTTATTCATTGAAGAATTATTAACATTGAACAATAATAATGCGATTTAATACATACAACAATATTGGAAAGATCTCCAGGAACAACTGCCATTAAGTAAAGGTCATCATCAAGTAAAGTGGAACTAGAATCTTTGGTATCCCAATCAGGGGTAGAGCAACATTGTAGTAACGAGTTTGCCCCTAAGAACAAAGCAGCACCTTGATCAACATCACCTAGTTTGAACAAATAGACACCATCTGTTTCAGCGTAGAAAAAACCTGTGAATTCTAAAACAGTTTCACGATAATCAAAATCCATACCAAAGGCAGATGTGGAAGCAGGAACATAATCTAAGGAAAGCAAATTATAACTAACTGGAACAAAACTGTAACCCATATTACCAGAAGTTGAACCAGTAGCAGTGGCAGTTTCATCTTCACCATAACCAGTATATAGCCATTCATCATATGCATAGAGTAACTGATCAACAGTACCATAGTCAAATGCCCTAACATTGAAACCTGGTTCTAAATTATCATCGAAACCAGTACAAGCCTGGTATTCGTCGAATGAATTGGAATCGGCTAAGATAATAACATAAGCAGCAGCTGCTTTTAGCAGAAGAGGGAAGGTCAATAACCTTTTGAGTATCATATTTATGAATGTTCAAACTGTTAATCTAATAATAATAAGAGTTAAAAAAGGAAATAGCTTAAGTTATTAGTTTTAGGCTTTACAGAAGAACTGGAAACTTTCATTATTTTATAAGACTTCAGAATTTCATCTTTGTCAGTACAATAATTGTACAATAATTTGTGGTAACCCAAGCATATTTCAGACAAACTAGACCAACAAGTGGCCTGAAGCACTAGTATGTGAGAGAGGACCAAGCTTTGTGGCAGGTGCATGATTAAAGCCATGGTTATAATGTAAAAAAATAACTATGCATACAATTTCCGGTGATAGCATCCATGCAGCACTATAGGGTCGGTGTATGAAATATGACTTATAATTTCAATAGCTAAGCAAACATGCTGCATTGCCAAGTTTTGTCATGACAGATGGGAATTAAACTATCTGGTCAATTATCAACAAGTTGATGTATTTAAATATATTCTCATCAATAATATATAGATTTAATTGTAATTATAGCTGTAATTCTCCAGGTGTATATCAACATATATGTTAGTGGTGGCTTTATTAGTTATATTATAAACTATGTAGCCCATATAAATTCAGAGATGCCGTGTACTGAGAGATTGTAGAAGCTATAGAAGTTACTAGCATTCTGAAGAACGGGAAATACTTCAACTATAAATATGAGCTTTTCGGTATGAATGATGATGACTGTAGTTTATGAATATATGAGATCATATTTGGAGTAAATATTAATAGGCAAATTGTAGACTACCAGGTAAGGTTGGAGCTGCAGTTGGAACTGATTGTTTAAAGTGTTTGCACCTATCGGTGTTCTATTGATAAGCCGAAGTACGTTTGTTGAACTTGAAAGTTGAATTCAAAATTTCGAGGCGGTGCCTGTCTCGCAATTCCCCGAAACTAAGTACCGACGTACGTGTACCTTCAAATAAGAATTCTGCCGCCGAGCCACAACATAGCATAAATCCCATGCCCAGATATTCATCATTGAAATTGCTAAGTTATAATCAAGTTATACATATTCATAAAAACTAAGCAAAAGTCATGCATTTTCCAACATACGTATTTAGTCAGATGAATTTACATTATTACGTTTCGGAAGCACTGGAAAACTCACGTGGGGCGTTTTTGTTCCATCTACAACAGATTATTTGGAAATACTAATTATTGTGGATGAGAAGTTCTGGATATCTGAAAAATTTGAAATTAAGGAGCCTGATGATAAAGTGTTTGCACCTATCGGTGTTCTATTGATAAGCCGAAGTACGTTTGTTGAACTTGAAAGTTGAATTCAAAATTTCGAGGCGGTGCCTGTCTCGCAATTCCCCGAAACTAAGTACCGACGTACGTGTACCTTCAAATAAGAATTCTGCCGCCGAGCCACAACATAGCATAAATCCCATGCCCAGATATTCATCATTGAAATTGCTAAGTTATAATCAAGTTATACATATTCATAAAAACTAAGCAAAAGTCATGCATTTTCCAACATACGTATTTAGTCAGATGAATTTACATTATTACGTTTCGGAAGCACTGGAAAACTCACGTGGGGCGTTTTTGTTCCATCTACAACAGATTATTTGGGAATACTAATTATTGTGGATGAGAAGTTCTGGATATCTGAAAAATTTGAAATTAAGGAGCCTGATGATAAAGTGTCAGTACTTGTGTTTTCAATTTCTGCCAGAGATTGAATGAAATCTTTTGGCAAGTTTAAGGAATGCTCAAAATTATACATTCTATATGTGTTCTGCTTGCATTCAGGAAAATTGCCCGCAAAGTGGACTTAGCTTTCAATTTTGACATCATACATATATTTGCCTCGCCTAATTGTACCTTTATTGATGAGTTTACTATTGTTCAATAATAATGTCTTTACTTGTCACAATTGAGGCTTGATGAAGCTGGTTCAACTATATTTCTGTATATACAAGAGAATGAAGTAATTTCTATATGCATTATGCACTTGCCAATTTTATCATAGCTAGTCAAAGTCTGCAAATGCCTTAATTTGTTATTATACTGGAAAATTTATTTAACTTTACAATACTCCTATGAAACCAATCTATAGAGGTATAAGAAGGAAACTAAACGGTTGGTAGGACGCACCTAGAATAATTATTGCCTCAGTCTTCGCGACACTAACGCCTAGAAAAGTACAATTAAGAAATATATGAATACATAAACAAAATTTTAGATAGATTCAAATATAAAAAAAGTTCGAAAAATAATAATTATAGTTATTCTGACTTGAAAATCTGCATTCTGGCCTTAAAATGCTTTAGATATAGCCAGATAAACCTGGAAAAGAAAGAAAAAGGTACTTAAACGGATACAAGTGGCTCTTGCGCAAATCTAGGTGCCCCAAGGGAAGACCAGAAATAAAAGTAGAAATAAAAGTAGAAAAGGGAAGTTGTAGATGAGAAAGACTTCTTTTCGTAGTTAGTCACCCACCCCGTGAAATGTGTAGGTTTTGATTAGAATATTCAGCAGTAACTGGAACATGTTTGTATAGTTTATGAGATATTTGAGACACATGTTGAAATAAGTCTGCAAGCAAACATGTGTCTTTTGCTGTTGGAAACTTAGTTGATTGCAAAATGTTAGGAAGATAACCGGTCATGATCGTGGGAATATTGTATGCTAACTCACTTTGCTCGATAATGAAGTAGGCCTTTCCAAAAAGTCTATTGAGAAAGCTGCAAAAGTTCCGTCTTTAAAAAAGTCATACAATGCTAACAAGGTATTATAAAACAAGGGAAAAGGAACTCTACCGAGAGAGGGGTGAGGTTAAACGTGGAGATATAATAAAATATACCATAAACGTAGCAATTTCTTCTTCTACCGTTGACTTTCTGAATTGGCTCCAATAATCCGAAGCCACCTGCTCCTAGGCTTTTAAGAAATCTCTGCTTGTAATTACTATTCGATGCCTCATCACCTTGCTGTTATATATGGGTCGGACCGCGGTTGTTAACTATTTAATTGTATGCTGGTTCTGTTATATCCGAAAATCTTTAGCATATATATGACCGTATCTAGTTAAATATAAGTATTGGTGTTTTAACTAAATTTTCCATAAAGTCATGCAGGCAGGTAACCTTTAATTACATAAAGTAAGTACGTAGCATGAATTTCATGTTGGTAATAAATCTCTATATGTTTTTTTTTGGTCCAGCACACCTTTTTGATTTGGGATTTGCATTATAAGTGCGTCTATGCAGCATTAATTACTCTTCTAGGCAAGTGTCAAAGTTTTCGCTGCACGTATAGAGTTAGAAGCATGTACGCGGCTGGAAAACTTGCTCCAAGAATTGAAATACATACTTCCGAATTTCGATGAACCACGGCCCATTTGAGGTCAACCACGGTCCATTCGAGGCGAATCACTTTTCCACAATTTGATAATCTCAATCGAAAAAATTTATGTACACTCTGTATACTGAATTCTTCGTTTTATATAGATCTTGATTAAATATTGTAAGAAGATTCTAAATCTGGATTTAAGTTGAAAAGAGGTAACTAGTTAATTATACTTGGTGAGAGCTAAAAATTAGGAACTTCATCCATCCGTCTATATGATTCCCTAAAGTCGAATGGAGAACACAGGTTCAGAAAAGCTCTAGTCTGTAAGTTGATTGTCATAAATAAATTAAGCCGGCAGAGTGTAATGTTCGAACCAGTTCAATTATAGGAAATTAGCAATATAAATTTCCGTATTCCAGAAAATTAGCTAAATCTCATCAACCACACAGCAATTTCTCTAGTGCATGCATAATCTCTTAATGGTTGATATGTTTCAAGCTGTAGTTATATAGAGAGACTCTTGAATAGAGTTGTAGAGTTCCCCCTCCCTAAAGATATAATTGGAAAAACTTTTAGGTTTATATGGTACTATAACGATGAATACTTACTGAGTTAATATGTGTTTACATAACTTGTCAGACCCTTGTCAAGCTTAGTTCCCTGAGAACCTTTACTCCGAAATAAGCCTTAGAACTGAATCTTTAAGAAATTGACATCAAGGCTTAAGCTCCATTAATAATGGATCTGTAATATTTTTTTCTGGCGAATGGGCTCATGTATTGATTTAGCTTCAAAAGGTGGATTTATCAATAAGTTTAGATAGCGTACCATATTTGATTATACATCAAGTACTAATTTGTAATTGACTGCTTTTGCTGCCCTCATCTAAATTGGGCCGAGAGCGGTCAATAGTTGAACCGCGAGATATCCTTTTGAGTCCCCCTGGCCATATTTCTAATAAATCTAAGAAGGACTTACATATATAGACAAATTCAGATATAGAATTTATTTAATCTTATCTCTATGGATTTAAGTCTATGTAAATGGTATACATGCTAATTAATTAATAGAATACTTTATATTGCCAACACGCGGGTCATATCCGTGGAATATATATTAGCCGAAGCAATACGCATGTGAACGTAGCTGCAACAGCTTACGTCAAAGTTGCATCGAGTAATTAATTGGATTAAATTATATATATTATATAGCATGTATATGCGCGTAATCAAATCAATTTCAGATTCAGATTACATTTTTTAAGTATACATAAATCTCACTTGAGGAGGCTGTATTTCCAGTTATAAAGTTTTATATGGCTTATATACCCAACAAAGTTCTGGTGTATAGTATTTCATAACTATTGGTATAATATATAATTCAAATATATATATATCTCAGGTATCCATATATTTTGCTGCAATAGAATACAAATATATAACATGAAATGTGTACGTTGGAATGGATCTTCTATGCACTATTACTTTGAAATAATCTAACGTGACATATGTATTGTATATATGGAAATTATTGGGGATCGAATATCATTCTATACGACGCATTGAAGACCATATAGATTGACGATCGCTCGGTCTTCCAATTCTGAGATCTAGATGGAATGTACTGTAATGACTCTATTGCAATTAGTTTCATAAAATTATAATATATTGTCGATATATCATCGGACAGTCTGTAAAAACATAATTTCTTGAAGCACTAATATAATGCGTTTGTATAGGGGTATTTGATTCATTGGTTGATTACAATCACACCTAGGGAGGTTAGATCATAGTTAAGAGTCCGCACAATTCTAACTGATAGGGTAACTCTTAACTCAAAAAGCTATCGTAAGTGGGCTTGGGTGTACATTGATATAAATTGAGCATAACATATTTGACGTAACAATACTTAGAAATCTACCGTGATGTTACCCTGTAATGTTATAGCACCAAATATAGGAGCGGATCTCCCCGTGGTTCATATTTGGATTAGCCTATAGATTATTACAATAGAGCTAATTATACCATTTATCTTCTAGATCTATCTTTTCGTTTCCAAACCTTATCACCAGATACATCTAGATACTTATCAGATATCTCTATGTGACTATTTTCTACACATTTCTATCCTGTGGAATGCAATTATGCAATTAAGTTTCATCAGAAAGAAAAACTCAATTTGACTGCTTAATACTAAATAATCGACAAATACAAAGCAGTTTTTACTAAAAGTTCCAGAACCGAATTGAATCTCATTAGGGCTTTAAATATACTAATACTAGTAGGAATTCTTTCTTTCTGGATATAATACTTTCTCCATACAGTTACTGATTGCTGTATGGGCTTTCTATGGATACAAGTAAATGCTTTGGTACCGATATATGTGCATATTCTTAATGACGATCTCCTTATAATCAGGCCACATTAAATCTTATTTAACCTAATGAGAATTATATCAATACTTACTACCTTGGAGACAGTGAGATGCCATTCCAGGTCCGTTCCAGGTCTCTCCTTCTTCAGGGTAGACATAAATTTGACACATATAAATTCTTTTGGTTCCTTAAATTCTAAAGCACCTTGTCTAAACTTATAAGATTCTAGGGCTGAATTTACAAATATAAATTGAGGTTGATCATACACATCAAGTAACTAAATTAAATAATAATATTATTTTTTATTTATTAATACATTAGATTCAACTTATATAATGCAATATCCACATCAAATAGTTCAGTATTTTTCAAATAGTGGCTCTCCGCAGAACAAATTTCACTTTTTACAGCAGTTATGGTTATAGTTGTGCAGCTAATAACCGATTCTGAATATACCTATATATCTATAACTCAAAACAATCTGGATTTTCCTCCCAAATAATTTATTAAAGTAACAACAATAAATTTTGCCCCACAATAATTTTTCTATTACCTTTGAACTTAGTACCCATATGGTCATTGGTAATGGGATGTATATGTTGTTCGTATATGCGAATTTTCTCGATGATAGATGGATCTAATGGGTATTTAATACAAACCCCCGGGTAATATATGTATGTTAAAACTAATGATCTGTGGTGCATCTAAATCGTGTCAATGAGGCATGAATCGGACCTATTTTTATCATAAATATAGTCCCCTTACTTGGCTAGCACTTTTTCAGATCTTGCCAACCGAAAGAGCAACCAAGTCGCTCTATTTGCATGACCTGTGCTGCTTCAAATTCAGTTAATACTATATATAGGTTTGGTGAAGTTTCAATTCGCCGCCGTCAATTAAACGGAAATCTTCGATGGCGTTAGCGGTTAATTTAACTAAGCTGCTGAACCACATGCTTTTTTAATTGAATTTATAAGATGCCTGCGTACGAATGCCTGCACTTTTCCCAGCACAGAAAGCAGGATAACCCGCTCACTCTTTTTCAACTTCATAATTCAAAAAAGTCCCGCATAGGGTGGGCCAATATCAGATAACTACATATAACCTACCCATCCGTGGGAACTATTTAATGTGTTACAGCTTATCATTATGAGGATATAAAACAGATACAAGGCAATAATTGTAACAGAGTTAAACAAGAATTAACCATGACAGTGACGTCGCCCTCGAAGATTAATATTGTTAGGAGAAATTTAAAATTTAGGATAGCGGAATCCTGAACCGCTGAAGTTATGAGATATCAATAAAACAACAGTCACAGTTTGCTTAATCTTCATTTAGAAGTAATTGCTGAATACTGGAGACAGCATCAGATAATGCTCTGAGTGATGAGAGAATCGATTGGGGGTAGTTGGTTTAGAAATGTTCGTTTTTTATCCTGCTGTTACCGGGAAAGTGATATAGTTGAGCTTAGATAAATATTAGCAGTAAATATGACGGATTTGGTTGAAAGCTCTTGGTGAGAGAATTCTGTCGAGAGTTAACTGGTGATTCACTGGCTTCCTAGTTTTTGTTACACGGAACTGGTGTTTCAGGATGAGCTGGTGTTTAATTATTGTTTAGTAGTACTTTTAGGTTCTTGCTTATGCCAATGAATGATTTAAAGTTCTTCTTTGGGAAAAATCTAACTGTTTTAATTTTACATACACAAATTGATAATAATAATAATAATATAGCACTAAATAAATAACTTAAAAATAACGTAAAGTGAGATTAACCTATTGGAAAATCTCTGGAATTCTTATTTAAATAACTTAGATCAGGATGAACAACATATCTAGTTCAATCCATCTTATCACAATCAGTACTTGTAGAATCACTTTTGTAGATAAATTCTTCATATGGGCCACCACATTTCAGTTGTCTGAAAATGATCTCTCTAATAAGAGAAAGTCCATTTCCGTTGATCATTAGTATTTTCATATGGTTGATTTAGCCTTTCATTCATAAGTATATTTTCAGGGGGTGATCTGCTTTTGTATCCCAAATTCAGAAGATGAATTAATCTTCCGAGTCTGTCCCCTTACTGTTACTTTCTCCAAATGAAGATCCAGTTTCAAATTTCTTAAGCCCAGTATCTAACTTCTTCACTTTCATTCAACGTTGTATCATAATCCTATACCTGCTGAACTAGTATTTAGCAACTGCAACTTAAGTGAATCCATGAAAAGTGGTCAATAGAAATAGATCAGTTGGGACAATTTTTTGGTGATATTATTCTATACTACTTTTTTAATTTTTGAAATATGAGAAAAGTTCCACCTAGTTGTAACAGTATCAGACATCAATCAGTTCAGGCTGTGCAGCGGCCACCTCAGAAAAAAATATCTCGGAGTCGATTTTGATTTGATTCGAATTGGTTGGTGTTCTGATGAGTTGTGTATGGATTACTGACAGTCCGTAGACCAGACTTTTGAACAGCATTCAATAACGATGTCTATAATGTCTAACTCTACAATACAGCTAATAGCAGTTGCTACAATTTCATTGTTCACAGGCTGTTGTATAGGATCCCTTTTAACATTACCTTCAATTAACACACCGATAACTTCCCCAGCAACATCAACTACATCTACAAGCAAAACTCCACCATCCTCTACAGAATATTTATCTGATGATGAACAATCGGCATATGAACAAGATGAGGATGATGAGGATGAGGACGAGGATATTCCTGAAGTTAATTCTAAAGCGTTGAACGATGTTCCAGGTGAATGCAGAATGGCATTGGTTATTAGACAAGATTTACAAATGCAAAAGGGAAAAATCGCAGCCCAATGTGCCCATGCTGCTTTAGCCTGTTACAGATTGATATCAAATCCTCAATCTCCAGCTTACAATGATCTTTTGTTGAATAGATGGTTAAGAGGCGGACAAGCTAAGATTACTTTGAAAGTTCCTGATAAAGATGAAATGGATATGTTATTTGCTAAAGCTTTAAGTTTAGATGTTAATTGTTATATTGTTCATGATGCTGGTAGAACCCAAGTTGCTTCTGGTAGTGCTACCGTGTTAGGCTTGGGCCCAGCTCCAAAATCTGTGTTGGATCAAATTACTGGTGAACTAAAGCTTTACTGATTACTTTCTTTTAAATGTATTGATTGTTTCTGTTTGCTTTTTATTTTCTCGGAGTTTTCTTTATAATGTTTTTCACGTCTTTCTTTCCTGTATATGATACTTTTAATTAATTCATTTAGAGATTAATTGTTTTTCTTCTTCTGTAGTTGTGTAATTATTCATCCTTCTTGTTTGGGTGAACTTTCATCTGTTCTCTTAGCACGAATTTTACATAATAGATAACCAATCTTGTAGTAATTTTATCCCCTGAGCAGGCTGAATCTCTGAAGTAAGATCCAAATTTTAAGGAACTGATGATGCTAATGCGCCTTACAGCGCCATTTAGCTCCACCCGTGCCACACTTGCTTGCGTAACTTTCCGACCACAAACAAACACTGATAACGTTGATAACACCACAACGGATCCTTATAAATTAACTCTGGCGCCACAATTATACAAAAAACGTCCCTATACTCTTGTACAGTTAAAATGAAGCAAGAGCAGTTCATCCATTCTTCTGAATTCAAATTTCCAACAAAAAATGACAGCTTTAGAATTTGAAAAAATCGACAATCCAAACGCCCGGGCTTTCAAAGGTTATGAATTTCCAATAGCATACAAAATCAAAACAGCTTCAAAGGAACCAATTCAAGAAGAAATATTACAGCTATTACAAGAAAAATCCAGATCAGGTTTTTTTAGGAATGCTTTATCCAAAAACGGTGCCATTCTAATTCGTGGATTAGGTAGCTCGGACCCAGAATCATTATCGAAGTACATTAACACGATTTCATTAAATAGTGGTTTGAAATACTTTGAACAAAATGGAACAGTTGCTCAAAGACACGAGATTACCGATGTTTTAAGTACTGCAAACGAAGGTTCTCCTAGTAATACCCTTTATCAACATAATGAATTTTCAAGATTTATTGATTATCCAACAACTTTATTCTTCGTCTGTAGTAAGTATAACGCTGAAGGTGGGGATACTCCTATTGTGCATGGTGGTGAGTTGTTTAATTATTTACAAACGAGAGAACCGAAACTAATGAGAGAACTAGGCAAACGAGGTGTTTATTTCAAGCAGACTTGGCCTTTGATTTCTGAAAATAATACAGGTTGGAGAGACATTTACACATTTGGAAGACATTTAAATCACGATTCAGATATCGAATTACAAAAGAAACAAGCTGCTGAAATTGTAATTGATAGAGTTAGTCCTACATACGAATGGGATGAAGAAAATAATTTAGTTGTTCATCAATTTACAAAGGCCCTCAAGTTGTATGATAATGGTAATGAAATGTTCCCTGTGTTTTTCAATAGTTTACCAACTTTTTATGCAAATATCAAGCAGGCCTCTATGCTAGGCGGCCGAACAAGTAGAATTAAATATGGTGATTCAGAAACTGATTTCATCCCCACAGAGTTTCTTGACTTGATTTTAGATGCTTCTGTTGAATTGCAGTATAACCATCAGTGGGAGGAAGGTGATATTGTTATCGTCAACAATTATCTGGCCAGCCATGGAAGACATCCTTGGAAGAATGGTGATAGAAAGGTTTTGGTCAGTATGTGGGATGTTGCTGATAAGAATGAATTTACTGATTGGGAGGGAAATTAGGTTCGTTTTGGAATTTCATATTATTCTTGATATATATATACATTGATTTATAGTTCATTTTAAGGTTTACAAGCGGTTTTTCAATTGAATCATTCAACTTCTTACTCTTTGAATTTACTTGTAACAAGGGAGGTCACACTTGAATTACAATTACTATACCTTTCTTATCATTTTCAAATTGCTCTCAAGCCTTCGTATAATAAAAATGTATTCAAAACAAGAAAAGAAATAAAAGAAGTAAAAAGTAAACATATCCTATTCATCAAATAGGAGAAACACATGAAAAAGTTTGAGCAGAAGTAGTTGCAAAGATTTCCTTAATATATTCAATTGAACCCCAGATACCCATTCCGCAAAACACCAACGATGCCAAACATAATAAGACGTAAAAGGTAGTAATCAAAGGATATCTCACAGCACCACGCTTAATAAACACTTTCCAAGAGACATCTTCTACAACGGCAGTCATGGTAGATGTGTCGAAGTCTGAAATGAATTCTAAATTAGCTTTTTGGAACAAACCAAACAGGTGAAATAAAAATGGCGTGAAATACGTTAATGGAATCATACATAATGATGAAGTAAAAGCACAAACTGAATTAACTTGTGGAACAGCTGAGGCTATGACCCAAATAATTATCCAAACTAAAGTAACCGAGAGAACCCATAGAATTAATCCTTTTTTAGAATAAAACTTGATGTTCTTGATAAATATTGGAATGTAGTTTTTATATAAAATCTTACTCGAAACATGGCTGTAAAACAAACCTTGTGCATTACCAACAATAAAACTAACCACTGATAATGTTTTCAAAGCAACAATATTTGAAAGACCAAATATAGCAGGGGAATTTGCAAATTGACCCTGATGGGAATAAATAATATTACCAAATATTAAATAAATACCTAAAATCAAACTTTGAGAAACTGTAGCACTTTTCCAGAAATCCCATGGTCTTCTCATTTCAGAAAGAATTTCTGGGAAAACCATCGATCCTGCAAACACATAAGAAAGATTTGAAAAGGCAACCATTTTTGCAAATAGTGATTGATCAGGAGTAACAACATATGTTAAAATTGGACCTTTGTCTAAACCCATTAAACTTTTAACATTTGCCCAATTTGGTTCTGAATTGGACATGAACCCTAGTTGAATAAATAAACTGCAGTAGTTACAACCAGAAATAACTAAACACCACTTACCCAAATTATTTAATTGTTTAATATGAGTTAAGATCCACATTGCCACCGACAAAACAGTGATTAAACCAACATAGCACATTCTTTCATCTCTTAAAATAGAGACAGCGTAAGCATTAGCAATAACACAAGTAGCAGCAGTAAACATCATACCAATTAATTGAAGAGCAATAACAACTTCTCTAAACCATTTACCAATTAAAATCTCGGCTAGATCAGCCATAGTTTTGATTGGATATTCAGGGGAATCAAACATCAGAAACACCCACCAAAGTAAATAACCAGATAGCAAAGTAAGACCAAAGGCAACAACCAAGAAAATATTTGATGGAGCATAACCTAATAAAGCCATACAATTAGGAACCAACGATGCACCCATGATTTCAGAGGTTAGTAAACCAGCCGTACTCCACCAAGTGGCAGTTCTAATTGATAGATTTGTATTATTCCATTCTGAGTATCCCTTTCTATCATCCTGCAACTTAGACATGAATAAAGAGTTTTTAATATATCTGTTCCATCTTCCCCAAACTTTCTCATCTTTGACCTCTGAATATTGCTCTTCCACGTATCTTTGAGCGTAGAACACTCTAGTTGGAATGTCTACTTTTTCAACAGTTAGATGCTCTTCCGAGTGACCATCGGATAAAGAGTTAACTTCGATTTCAACTTTGGTTTTGATATCCTTTTCTGACATCTTCGAAGATATCTAAATTATGGTGTTATATGGATTTTACTGATTTCTTCTGCGTGTTCGCATTCAAGAAAAAATGGAGAAATTATTGTCCTTTAATAGGGAATGACAGGGGGACTGAAACTTTGCTACCTAGAATCTCCCTTCATAAGTGAATGGATCTTCTATACCGTAATAACGAGATCTCTTAATTATCCTGATCCCATGTTAGGCCAATTGGAAGGGTTAAAGATAAAGATAGCGCATGCAAGTTCTACATTCAAATACTGCGGTAGTCATAATGATCTGTTGAACTATTTCCTGTTTTGATAAGATAACAATATTTGGAATAATCACTGGTCTATCTGATAAGATAAGAAGGAGAGAAGATCATTGAAACAAGGGATAGGCGTATAAAGCTGCTGATTTCCCTTCAATTTGTCGCTCGGTCTAATTGATTTTTCGGCTCCTAACCGCACCCACAGATTATTTTGGACAACTCCCATAACATATCTTAATCTGTTTTAAGATATTGAAGAGGCAGACAATACCGGCAATTGAAAATGATAACATCTCGGTTGGACCCCGGAAGTGGCCACGCGGCTCACTCTTATCGCATGGTCCGAATCAGGCTCGAAGCTAGGCTAGCAGACTACCTTAAGTAAACCTGATTCCATGGGAATGCTTCTCTGATAGTATCTTCACCAGACTAAACTACAATTTATATACCTATCAGTACGGTAAGTTCCCAACACGTGCCTCTTAAAGCCGACTATTTGTCAAATGAACCATCAACATGAAGACAAGAAATTGCTTTTGCTTACCCCCGTCTTAAAACAACTAGTGTGATGTGGCCATCTTTGTGTACAGGCCGAGTTAACTGAAGAACAGAGATAACGAAGATCAATGCTGTTATTCCTGCTTTTATAAAATGGTTATTACTTAGAATGGTTAGTCTAATAATTCCCATTAATTAAACTTCAAATTGCCAATCACTAGAGACAGGCTTTCATATTATATAAAAGTAACATGTAGTCACCCAACCTCGTCAAAATCCCAAATGTTCAATCTCTTCTTGTTTTCGTTGTGTAAACTCCGAACTGAAGCATGACCCAAGATAAACCCACATCATAAATTTTCGCCAACAAACCTAAAGAAACTCTTCCTTATTGTATTGGAGTTGCAAAAGACGGGCAATGGCTTCTCCTTGAAGATGCAATTACAGGTCAGACCAATGAAGTGTATGATGCGATTTCAGGAGCAGCAGTTAGTTCATTACCACATAATGATCCAGATATTATTTCTCAATATAATAAATTTGCAATGGAATCGACATACACCACAACACCATCATTTACCAACAAGGCAGCTGAAGAATTAGCTAAACTAATGGTTTCTAAATCGAATGGCGTCTTCTCGTCTGCTAGATTTGTTTGTTCAGGTTCCGAAGCAAATGATAATGCATTTAGAATCATCAAACAGTTTTTCTTGGAAAAAGGTAAACCAGAAAAGCATAAATTCATTAGTAGAATTAATTCATATCATGGATTAACCATTGGTGCTTTGTCGGTTGGTGATAATCCTGATAAACCATTGTTTGAAAACATCTTACTGGATAAAGAAACTCAATCAGTTAAAATATCTCCTGTCTATCCATACAGAGATATGAAATCTGGTATGACCAGTGAAGAATATTGTAAGAAATTATTAGATGAAGCTGAACAAACAATTATTTCAAATGATCCAGATACTGTTGCTGCTATTGTTGTTGAAACGGTTTCGGGCCATGCGTTAGGTACAACTGTTCCACCACCAGGTTATTTGCCAGGATTGAAAGATTTAGCTCATAAATATGACTTATTACTCATGTTGGACGAAGTCATGTGTGGTCTAGGTAGATGTGGATATCCGTATACTTTCATGAATCCTGAATTTGGTTTCAGTGAAGGCGAAGGCCCAGACATTATGACTTTTGGAAAAACTATAGGAGCAGGTTTGGTTTCACTGAGTGGGGTTATGATTTCTCCTAAAATCGTTGAAGCCGTGGAACAAGGTTCTGGCTCAGTTGATGGCTATCAAACTTATCATTCTCATCACTTTAATTGTTCCGTTGCTTTAGCTGTTCAACAAAAAATTCATAAATTGAATTTGTTTGAAAATGTCAGGGACACGGGTGCTTACTTGAAAAATAAATTAAATGATGAATTGAAGGATTGTAAGGTGTTTGGTGAAGTTAGAGGTTCAGGTAATTTCTTATCTGTTGAAATCATTAAAGATAAAGAAAGTAAAGAACCTTTCCCACCAGAATTAAAAATGTATAGCGTTGCATATAACAAATTAATGGATAGAAAGGGTTATTTTATGTGTGTTCCTGGTTGTGCTGGTAGTAAAGTTTTGGATGGTAAGATTGTTTCCTTTGGGGATCATTTTACGATGGCTCCTGCTTTTACATTCACTGTTAAAGATGCTGATTTTATTGTTGATTGTGTTAAAGGCGCTTTAATGGAGATAGAAAAGGAGTATTTATGAACAGAAATGCTTTTGTGTTCAAATGTTTTATAGGGCTAGGTTATTTTTGTTTCTATTATATTATTTTAGATTTATTAGGTTTTGGAGCTGTATATTACTAGTCAGCCTTGATTATTAATCGAATAAGGTACCTTCTTAACTTTTGCTTCTCTTTTATCCGGATTACAGGAACCTTTGAAGTTTTCTTACTAATTGATTTCACATCTTAGTTCTATTCAGGAGTTTAGGCTTAGGCGAGGCGGTTGAACTACTTCTAGAGATAGATTTAACGTAGTGAGTTTAAACAGATAAATACTTAAAGATTCCAAAGATGTATGGACCAATAGATTAATTGGGATTTATAAATATTAATTAAATTAAAGTTTACATAAAGCAGTATACATTAAAAATAAAATAGCAAAAGAAAAAGAGAACAAAGGGAATATTAATTTATTTATGAGTCATATTAATTATATCAACGTACTTAAGCACACCACACAAGGTAATATTCTTACTATTTGGAGAAACAACAAGTTCAATCTCTTGGTTTCCAGGATAAACTTTTTTAATATTAAAATTCTTCAATGAACAAGGAGTTTCATTCAACATGATCGTTATCTTAGGAACTTCTTCAGGATCTTTACCGATTGTGATATCCAAAGTTTCAATACTTTCTAAATTAAAAACGTTCAAGTCAATTAAACGTTCATATGGTTCAGCATAAACCAAATTCATACAGATAGGATTCAAACTTTCAAGTATATCATTGATCAGATGATAATTATTCACTTTTTTGCAGCATGCATTTAACAAAGTCTGTATTTGATCTGGTGTCTTACCATTTAATGGTATAACAAAAGTACAGCTAGTTAAACCCGTATACGATAATTGGAAACAAACGTAATTTGATGAGTAAGCTGAAAAGGAAATTTTATTCCATTCAATGTGATAACTCGAAATGGAACATTTAGTCAACTGTCTGTAATCAAAGTGTTTCAGATACAGTCTGACCAAACTGGTAGGACTGTCTTGAATAATCTTAGAATAATTCTCCAATTGAATGAATTTAATTGAGGAAATTCTCATTTCCCCATCATCTAGGATTAATTCAGTCAAGTGCTTCAAATCCCGTAAATTGCTAAATTCAATATATGGAGCAAAAACTTGAAGTTTTCTTAAATGTGAAGGTAAATGTAAAGGATCTAATAAGCCACACTTACAAATGAATAAATCATAAACTGTGTTGGGAATACCGCTGATTTGTCTTGTTGAAGTAAGACTATCCAATGAAATATGCTTTAAGTTGGGTAATTCAGATAAATCAAAATTAACATTTCTTTGCGAGTGAGCCAATGATAGAGAAACAAGGTTTTCGTGTTTTAAACTTAAAATAAATAGAGGCTCATAATCATTTGAATATTTTGGAGGATTTAACGCATTCCAATACAAACTGAAGTGAACTGAAAGAGTTTTCAAGTTAGGATAATTGTTTATCCAATCCAGACTTTTACTATCTGAGTCCAACGTAACAGATAATGATTTTAGTAGTCGATTAATAGGCTTAAATGTTTCAATCCACTTACCCTTCGGATAATCATGAGAAGAAAGGCCAGGTAATGGTCCCATAAAATCATAACCTTCAATATCTAAAACTATTTCCAATCCAGGACGTTCTTGGTGTAATCTGTGAATGATTTCGATTATATCACTTTTTATCTTGAAAAAACTAATCTTCTCCCTTGAGTATAATACTAGTTTCTCCAATGATCTAGGTAATAATCTGGCGAATTTGACAAGTCTAGTTGAATCACTAACAGTATCATATAATTTTAAAACCTGAATGTTTATCATTCTTTTGAATAAAAGAACATTGAATGGACTATTCCAGTGGACGTTTAGGTGAGTTATCTTTTCATAGACCACGCTTGGAGTTGGTGAATAAATCGCTTGAAAACAATCACCCGTGGTTTCAAATTCAATTGAACAGTTAACCATTTTTAGGAACACTGAATCCATGCATTCATGATAATGACCTGATACGTGTAACCTTATTCTTAGATTCTTGAGACTGATAAATGATACCAGCTTCAATAAAGGATCTGTATTGCTGTATAGAAGTAAATTGTACTCTGTTGTATTACCTAACGCAAGTGTGTAACAATTGTGTGCCTTGAACTCCATTTTGATATAACTTTTATCAAAAATTGAGGCGATAAAGGAGTCAAGCTGAGCATTTAATCCAATAGTTTCAACGTAATCAATCAATCTAAACTCTCTCTTGAATATAACTTTCCAAACTTCTAAACATATCTCTGTCGGAAAATCGGCCAATAACTGCTTAAAAGTTTTATCTATTTGCTTTATTGTAAATCGGTGATCATACTTCACTTTTTTTCTAGCCAATTGCATGGTATATAATTGCGGTGAGTTATTTGTTGATTGATTATGGGAAGAAGCGGGTTGAAACCAGATGAACAGGATTCAAGTGGGCATCTCCTTGGGTGAGCAGTATAAGAACAACAAATCAGAATGCTACGAATGTTTTGGATTTCTGGACCTATTTATTTGTTTATGTCCCGGCTAGGCTGTTGTTCAGCCAATTAACTTCTTCTTCGTTAGCAGGTATTTTCCTGAGGTTGCGGTCGTGCCCGGCATAAGGCACACAGGGCGCCAGCGGCCCCTTTGCGGCTTTGAGTGTTGTTAAGCTACAAATATCCCCTTTAGGGATTATGTCTATCCACGGCACAAGGAACACGGAACATTGGGAAACCAGCTAGTTACACTACACAGGTTTCCTTAACCTAATCTTGGTTAATACGGGGAGTCAATGGGGAACGGCCAGCACTTATATATGCATAGGCTTATGTTTTGGAATGTACGAATAGAGAAGAAGACGGTTATTATTTCAGACTGGGCAACAACCATGCATTTCCCCAGTTACTAAAACTGCAAGATTAGTTGTAGGTTTATGTTAACAAATCAAAAATAACTCTAAAAACCTGTGTTCATAATGACATGCGCCGGGTTAATTAATTGTAATTGTAATTGTAATTGTAATTGTAAAGGCTGGATCATTCTCATTAATTTTTTATCACTCTAAAAAATAGCATCTTCACAAACTTAAAGGGTTATAATTTTACACGCTGTACCTTCTAGAATTATTCAATTTGGTAGTGAATACAGAGGTACCAAGCAAAGGGTTGCCATAAATTTAGTTATTAATTCAATTTATAATTGAGCTGAGCGGATCAATCAAAAACTTAAGTGGACCACAATTGAGTTAATCCCCACGACAAAAGTGAAGTTCTTGCCGCCGTATCTTTACAAGACGGGCTGTACCAAGGCTATTTATAGTAATAGGCCGTGTTAAGAAGAAATTAGTATTCATTAAATACAAATAAGATGTGGTAGCTGTTAATTGAGTATACAAATATACCAATAGAAAACAATCAGGGCTAAAAAATAAAGCTTCAGATAAAGGAAAGAGATCGGAGATAAATCCCTTCTACATATTGGATAGATCTTTTTTTAACTTTTTGTATGCTCAACTAACACATTAACATATTCTATTGGTAATTTCCACATTCCTCTACGCACTTCTCTAAACAAACAGTTCAGTAGCCTCTTCTGGGGTTCTCTCAGATATTTGGGCATATGTGAAGTAGCAGACCAACATTCCAACAACTGAGAAGAAACACTAGATAATTTAGTATTTCCATTCTAATGTTCCCATAGAAATTGGATTGAGTAAACTATTACACACTAAACATGAATGTTGAATCAAAATAAAAGCTTAATACCATTAACCAAAATAGAAGAAACTTCAGTCACATAAAGGTATGGTAGCTCATTCACAAGTTATAACCAGAGTAATAAAATAATATTGTTATGAGACACCTTGACCAAATTCAAATACTTTTGTTAATTTATAATAAAGGAAATGACCAAGACAACAAAAAACAATGGCATTAAATCAAAGGAGGCAATAAATAATTTACTCCTTTCGAGTTTATCAGTATTCGCAGTAATTATTAAGAATACACCTAAATTATAAATGGTCAAACTCAACAATATAAACACAAATATAAATATCGACTAGCAAAAATGAAAAATAAAAGAGCTAAACAAATAACATAAATTAAGATAACCCAAATTAACCCACTAGTCCACGATTTCCAACAACTTTTTTAACTCTTTTTTTATAGTGTAACCAAGAATAGTCAAAATTACTCTCTTCATATCCAGTGACAAACCCAGAAGCAGAAACAACACATACATCATCGCCAAATAATTCAATCATTTTTTCTTTATTTAAATTAGGCCAGATTTTCCAACCATTTCTTTTAAACTTTTTATTAGCACCCAAGGAAATTGAATTACAAATTAATCCTTGAGATCCAATGACTGTTAGTGTTCTATATTTTCTTGGTCTAAAAGTTCTTTCATGTTTGTTTATTTTGAGATTGGTGGATTTAGAAAGTTGAATCGAGATCACATATTCTGGAATATCTTGCTGGTGATCATTCATATCAGATTCTTTATCCATGGCAGATGTAGTATCTCGTTTATCACTTAAACGAGAAGAACAATACTGTAGTTGTTCATACTGAGAGCGAAGGGAATCTTGAACAATTAATTGCCTTTCATTGAAAATAACAATTGATTCAATTGGTAATAAGGAAATATTGATCTCTTTGATTAATTCTGAAATGCTTAAATTCAACTTAGAAGTTGAAGAAGCGCATGGGTTAATAATCACATCTTTAATTGTAGCAGGAAGTTGGTTTCGATTGAACAAATCTGGGACCCAATCACCATCAACGGAATTGACCATAAATAATTCTAAAACCCTCAACTTTGAATCTGCTGTGATTTCTAATTGTTGAAAGATTGACGAGGTGGTTGATAAATCAGTCACCTTTGGTGGTAACTGATAATAAAAGCCCGTCTTAATTCTTTCTGGATCCCCTTTTATAATAAGTTTTCTGACTGTATGTGGAACAATATTAAATGCTCTTGTGGTAATTAACCCAGTTTCTATTTTAAGCTCTTTTAATCTAGAAAAGTTGGCTAAGTTATAATTATCAAATAGAGTGTTACTAATTCCAAGTTCGATCAGCTTCAAATGTCTTAACTTACTTGTTTTAGCATAGGAACTTAACCTAAATGGACGTATAGAGGTATTCAACAACCTCAAGCCATACACTTTTTTAAATTTAGTAACAACGTTTATAGGATTAACCTCTTCGTCCGTAATAGCAAGAATATTTGAAACAGATACCCTACCCAACAATTCTTCTTTAAACTGTTCTACTTCGGAAAAATTCAAATCATTAACAACAACTTCAACGTTTGGATAGACTAAAAGATCACCAATAACCAAATTAAATTCAAGAAAATCAATTATAATCTTATCACAATGCTTAACTAACTCGTCAGTTTTTAAAACAGAAATATCTACTTCACTTATATGTAAGATTCTCAAACTTGCCGTAGTCATGGGACTCATAAGTCTTAAAACTGTTTTAAACTGTGATATACCAAATATATGAAGAACATTAACTTTATTAAACCAATCTTCGTTAATTATACTAGCATCAGTGCTTCTAAGATCAAGATCTACTTCACCTATCTTATCGTGATCATCAATCACTCTATCCGTAAATTTTCTGACATCATGAATCATAGTTGGAATTGAAATAAAAGATATTCTAATAAACTTAAGATTGGTTGTAATATATTCCCAATTCTCTTCAATATGGCTAGTCAAAACATTTGTTAAAATAGTACAACCAAAATATTCAAACCAAGTTAATTTGACACTAGCAATCGGACCATAAATTGAAATAGAGAAATCAGGTAATGGAGACTGAAATCTGATCACTTGAAACAACTCTTGAAGAGTTAAAAAGTTATGTTTTGAAAGAGAATAACGGAATATGATTAATTGCAATTCCACTGGGATGGTCGTAAGTATATCTTTGAAGACCTTCATTATAGTGTCTAGAGTGGCTCCGTTTATCAATAGAACCAAAAGTATAGGAAAGTCGAAGTTATGTGATCTGACAGGTAAAGGATAATTCGTTGAAGGAGGTGATTTTTGGGCCGCTTTTGTATTGACTTGAAAGTGTGTTGTTGTTAGGAGGATTTCTGGCTTGACTTAGATCACAGTGTGTCTTGATGTGGGCAAAGTGAAAACCAGAGCCAGAAACAGCTGATCGGGGCAGGTTTCTGTATTTTTCAACACCAGCTTCTTTTAATGTATCTTTTGTTTCAATTGCTTTCAATCTTCCTTATCACCTGCTAAAACATGCCGCACTCTCATCGTCAGCTGACGTAAGCAAAGTCCTACTACGACAAATTACAGTCAACTTTTAATTTAACGGCGTTAAAAATTTCAGAAACAAAAACAAAAGGAAATAGTCAAAAACAATAGCTTGAGACTACTAAATGCTTCCCTTTTGCTACAAAATCTTGATAATTAAAAGAAATTTACAAAAAAGAGAAAATTCCTATACAACTCAAAAGTTTCAAAGTAATCTAAAAAAATTAAGCACTGTTTTCCTTGAAAGCAGCAATCTTGGCAGCAACATTGGCAGCTCTTTGTTCCTTGGTTAACTTAACTTGCTTGTATTTCTTAGATTCAGCAGCGTATTGAGCCTTGGTGAATTTCTTTTCAGTTGGCTTAAAAACTGGGTCTTCTCTAATCTTTTCGTAAGCTTCTTGGTAGATGTCTTCAACAGAATCAGCATCAATATCATCAGCAATGTAACCCTTGAATAAAGTAGAGTATCTTTCTTCATCATCATCAGCTAATTCTTCCATGTATTCAGCAACATGACCACCGAAGATGTACTTTCTTAAGACTTCAGCATCTAATTCTTCGGATTCAATATCCCAACCTGGGAATCTAGATGGGGAGTGAGGAACGTATAATCCACCATCAGAAGCACCCTTTAAAGCACCAAAAACTCTGGCACCAGTGGTGGTTCTTTGTAAACCAACATCTAAGTAAACCTTGAATGGTCTTGGAGCATCTTCAACAGCTTCAGTTAATTCGAATTCACCTTCAATTTCTTCAACACCGGCATAAGTTTCATCTAAGCCTAATTTTTGTAAAGCTCTTCTGGCAACTAATAAACCAGTAGCGTAAGCAGCAGTCCAGTTGGTTAAACCGTGAGTAATACCGTATTTTGGTAATTCATGGGAGTAAGCAGAAGTAAAAACAACATCACCAGTGATAGTGGATGAGACGATTTGACAGATGACATCACTGTTGGTGAATCTAACGACTAATCTGTACTTTGGAGTGTTGTACTTGTTCTTAGCTTGAGTAACCAGTCTCTTTCTGGCGTAGTAATCAGTCTTACCTTCAGCTCTTCTTCTGAAAGGAGTTTGGTATCTGGAGTGGTAAGCAGAGTTCTTTAAAACCTTGTGGAAAGCCATTTTTAATTGTAAGGATGGGTTAGTCTTTTGAGTAGAATAAAGATTGAAGTGAACAAAATAAAAGTGAGAGGACTGAAAAGTTGAATAATTGTAAAATGAGATCCAAATGAAAAATTTTGTGCGTGGGTCGTGTGCGCACAAAACATAGCGAAGGAGTTACCCGGAATGCTGTTACGGTGGTCTACAACTGTTAGTAGTTAAAGTACAAGTATAATAAGAACTAAATTACAAACAGAGTAAAGGGCAAAAAGCATTGAAAAAAGGATACACGGAAATCATTTAACAAACTTATTAGTGATACCTAATTCTAAGAAATCTAATTTATCTTCAGGATCAGGACCAAGTCTACCAGCCAAAATACAATGAACAGTCATTCCTTCAATATAATGTAATCCAGTTAACAATTTAGGAGTAATCAAAAAGTATTGAGAAGACTCAGTGGAACTGCAAGCTTTATCAACGATTAACTTATGGACCAATCTTTCATTATTTGAATCCATACCTTGGTTAATTTCATCGACAATTCGAAATGGCGTATTAGTCAAACCTTGTAAGGAATTTAAGAAAACTGCAGTGGTAGCTGATTTTTCACCACCTGATTGTTGAGCAGCATTCAATTGAGTTAAGTCTTCATTGTCTCTAAATGAAACTAAAATTCTTAATTTCCATTCGGCAAAGTTTGGTGAATTACAATCCAATTTAACATCTCCAGCACTAGCAACTTTTGATAAATTCACACCAAAATCTTTACCAATAACTGAAATGATCTGTTCTAACTTTGGCTTCCAAACATTAACTAAAGTATATATGTTTTCATTTAATTCATTAATTGATTCTTCTTCTTTTGGAATTTTAGTTTCCAGTCTAGCAATTTCAGCTTCATTTTTTTCTAAGGTTTCCATTGCTCTTTGATTATTTGAGTTTTCAGCTAATTTCATCTTCTTTTTAATTCTATCAATTTCAGAACCAACGGCATCTACATTATATCTACCTTCATTTTTCAAAGCACCTTCTAACTCACGTTGTAAATTATTATCCTCTTCATTTAGTCCATTTAAATAATTCTTATACTCATTAATTAAAATACTAGCCTGTTTCTTGGCATGCTTATAATTAGCCAAGACCTCCTGTCTTTCTTCCATCAAAAAATTTCTTTTATCATTAATTGATTGATGTAATTGATTGACTGATTCTAACTTGTTGAATTCTTGAATTTGGAACACCTTATTCAAATTTTCTCGTTCAATCGCTTCAGAAATAGTTAAATATTCTCTTTCGACATTTTCCAATTTGTTAATTC
Organism: Ambrosiozyma philentoma; assembly: GCA_003707675.3. Taxonomy (NCBI): domain Eukaryota; kingdom Fungi; phylum Ascomycota; class Pichiomycetes; order Pichiales; family Pichiaceae; genus Ambrosiozyma; species Ambrosiozyma philentoma. Next base: position 25,540 of record PPKZ03000056.1, read on the forward strand.
TATCAATTTGCAACTTTTCAATCTTTTCATATATTTTAATGATTGCTTCTGGTGAACTTTGCTTTTTCAGTTTTATAATATATCTTTTTTCAGTTTTAATTCTAGACTGGGCAGTTTCTAAACGAATTGTAGCCTGTTGGATTTTCTGGGTAAGCGATCTTTCATTTTCAATTCTCGATTGAATCTGTTTCAATTGATCTGTAACTTCTTCTAATGCATTACGAGTAATTTGGACTTTCTCTTGAGCTTGATCAGATTGACCTTGTAAGCCATTTAAACGTGCAGCAGTTCCTCTAATATCATTTTCGATTTGTTTTTTTTGATCTTGTGATAAACCTTGAACAAAATTCTTAGCATTAGAATCAATTCTTCTGATATTAGTAGTAACTTGTCTTGAACCAAATTTGGATTGATTAAAAGTAAAATTAGTATCTTGAACAAAATATTTAGTAATTTTCAAAGTATGGGATTTAACATGTCTTGAAATTTCATCGTGTTGAGAACCGTTTAGTGGTTTTAAAGAAACTGGAACTTTATGCAAATCATTATTTTCAACAATCATTTGAATAACAGCCCTATCGCCTTCTAAGAAATCAGATAAATAACCATCAAATCCTAAAGACTTAATCACGCTAACAGGAGAAGCATCATCTGGATTAAAATTTCTACCTAAAGTTCTAATACCAACACCTCTACCAATATCTCTATGCTCATCATATAAAACCCTTGATAAAATATCATAGTTAGCTTTATCAGGGACAGTGAATGCTAATTGATCACCAACTCTAATTGCACTTTCTAAAATTGCAGCATATCTCTGATCAGTTGGATTTAATGAAATAATTGCAGGTTCATAATAGGTCAAACCTAAACCTTCGTGGCTTTTTTTTCTTAATAATTTAACTGCTCTGATCAAATCACCAAATCTACGCTGATCTAAAATCTTTAATTTATCCGTCGAATGTAATCTATCTTGACTATCTTTAATTGTACGATTTAATTGATTTTGATGAGCTTGTACGGTTGCCAATTCTTCTTTAGCATTTTCATAGGGTTCACGTAATTGAATTCTTTCTTCGGCTAACTTTGCTTTTTCTTCTCTTAATGCTTCGACATCTACAGTCTGCACCGACCGGTACTTTTCAAGTTTTTCTAAAGCCTCTTTTTCTTCAGTTAAATATCGTCTGATGGTTTGCTTACGACTATCCATGCCAGTCTCTAAACTAAGTTTGGTATCTTGTAATTTCATAACTTCTTCATCAATTTTCTCCGCTTCTCTGAACAATGAATCAATTTTATGTTTGGCTCTCGCTTGAGTTGATAGAGCTTGCTTAATTTCTTCATCAGCATCATTAGTGTTAGAAGTAGCATTTTGAGCAAAATCATTTAATGGTTCGATAGATTTCTCAAATTTTCTAATTTCATTTTCCTTTTGGGTTCTTTCTTCTTTCAAGCGAAGGGCTTGAGATTTATAAAATTGATATTCGATATAAGGTTTAATACCTCTGTGCATTTCTAATTCTTTTTCTAATCTTTTATATTCTTTCATTAAATTAACTTGTTCCTGTAAAGATTCATTTTGAGTCTTTAAAGTGGTCAGCTTATCATTTAATTCTGTTAGGCTCTTTTGTTTTTCTTCTCTGCTACTATACAAAGCAATAGCTTGTTCGTGCTGTCTAAACAATTCACCATCTTGGTAAGACCTTTCGATTTCTTTCAATAATTCTTCAGGTTTTAAAGAAGCAAATCTTGAAACCCTATCTTGCGGTAAAAACTGACATAAGTTGTCTAATTGAATATTGTATTCTTTTAAAGTTCTTTTAATCACAGATTCATTTGCAGAACGACCATCAAGAAACCAATTTGATTTCGCATTTCTGATTAATTCTCGCTTAACCAGAAAAGAGCCATTTCCAGAATCTTTAAATTCCAATTCGATAACGGCTCTATGTTCGCCGGTCTTAATGAATTGATCAATACTCATATTAGCCTTTCCCAAATAATCTAATTTACCAGCAAGACCAATACAAACTGCACATACAAATGTGGATTTACCAGACCCATTAGGCCCAATAATCAGATTCATAGCAGGGCCAAAATGGAATTCAGAAAGTTGGTAAGACATGAAATTAGCCAATTTGACACGAATTATACTTCCCTTTGCAAACGTAGACAAATCTGGCTTGAACGAAGTTTTGAGTCTCTTTGAAATGCTATGAGTGAATCCATTTGCGCTTCTCCGATCATCATAGACCTGAGATGCAAGTCTAGCGGTCATTTTGATCACCCTATGGTAGTTGTTACTTGTTAGTCTGATTTACGGAAGGAAAAGGTCCCAAATTTGGTATTCACTGTTCGTTTTACAAATCAAATTGCACACGCGTCGCAGCCGCAGGTATTGGAGAAGCGAAAGTGCTTGCTCGAAAAGACGGCAACAACAATTACAAGATTCTAGTGAGCAGTTAGCTCCTTCTACAAAAATAATACTCCAACACACCACAACTACCAGCAATGGCGTCAAGAAGGACCCCAGTTACACAGGACCATGTTCACGAGTCAAAAGACCCTCAACAAGATCCAAATAAGACTGCCAACAGCTCCTTCGAACAGGCGACAGCTAATCAGCCTAACGTCGACCCAACCTTATCCAGAACCAACAACATAGTGCTTATTCCACAACTGGAGGTGATAGATAAAGAGCTTGCTTACAAACAGCGAATGAACAGACCGTTCAAGGTTATTCAGAATTTGCCTTTGTCTGTGGATTTACCAGACTATAGTTTATTGGATCATTCTTTGAGTGTGAAAGATAGTGCTACTTTATACAATTCGTTAATTGTGTCTAGACATAATTGGATATATAACGTTTTCCGCTCTTACTGGACTAGAAGAGAGCAATACATAAATGTGCTAAACGATAGAAAAAGAGATAAAATGAGTAAGCTTTGTGATATGAAATTAATTGCTGGTCCTCATACTTTTGAAATTAAGTTGTTTATTCTAAAAGACGATGAGAAAGAAAGATTGCATCAAGAAGAGATTGAGAGAAAAAGAGAGGAGAAACAGAGACGAAAAGAGGAGAAACTGAAAAAAGAGCAAGAAGCTAAAATCAAATTGCAAAATCAAGTTACTCAAGCTCAAATGCAGTTACAAAATACGGAGAATAAAACTGTTGATTCTGAAAATAAGAAAGTTCTCGATAAAGATCAGGAAAAGAAAAATGATAATGATGATAAACTTACTTCTAAATGGTCATCTAAAACTGAAGATATTAACAAGGATAAAGATGGTGATACTAAGATGAAAGAAGCTTCTACATTGTCCAAAGCGGGCTCGAAGTCAGCAGATTCCAAGTCAGCTAAAGCTACTGACATTCAATCACAGCATCTTATGACACTTCAGCAGCAACAAACTCTATCGAACTCCAACTCTAACTTGAAGAAAAGGTCTGAAGTTCTTCCAAATACAACTAAAACGGCTATAAGACCAGCACCAGTTCCATCTGCATCATCTTTATCGACCTCAGGATCCAAAGTCGGCTCATCCACCACATCAACTGCTAAATCAACCGTAACGCCAGCACCACAATCATCAGGCACTGCCAATAACAAAGGAGGTAATTCGGACATCATGTCTAATCCAGAAAATGCAATAATGATTCAAAATTTAAACAGTATGGCTAAAAAGGATGAACATTTAAGTGAATTGATGAGGATAGTTGCATCAGGTAAAGCTACCCCTCTACAAATTACTGAGTTTCAAAAGTATATTCAAAAAGCAAGGGAAATGGGTGATGTTAATGGAATTTATAAAAAATTACAGGAAGAAAATTTGCTCAAGCAAGAAAATTTAAAGAAACAAACTGAATTAATGAGGATTGAAAGTGAAAGAGCTAAATTAGAAAAGCAAAGATTGAAAGAAGAAAAGGAAAAGGAGAAAATAAGAGTGAAACAAGAGAAAACTGAATTAAAATTGAAAATGCAGGAAGAAAGAGAAAGGCTGAAACAAATGAAGAGAGAAGAGAGAGAACGAGAAAGAGAGATGAAAAGATTAGCGAAAGAACGTAAAAGGGAAGAATCAAGAATAGAAAGAGAACGTGAAAGAGAAACTAAAAGAGATAGAAAGGAACAAGAGAAATTAGAAAAGCAACAAAGAAGAGAAGAAAGAGAAAGGTTGAAGTTGGATAGAGAAAGAGAGAAAGAGAAAGAAAAGGAAAGACAAAAAGAATTTCAGAAAAAATTATTAGAAGAAGGTGACGACAAATTGACTGCTTTTCAGGAAAGATATGCAACGGGTGCAACTTTGGTTTTTGAATTTTATGAAAATTCTTCAGCTAGATATTTTATTCCAAGAAATACAATTTTTGAAATTATTGATGATGAAGCTGAATCTGAAAATGAAGATAACATTGAAGATCAATCCAATGACACAACTGGATTGAAACAAGAAGATGAAGAGGAAATAAATGAATCAACTTCTTCTGCAACTCCTAATGCAGTCTTACGTACCGAGAAGTTCAAGAAGAAAAGAAGAAAGAGTCCTTATGTTGATTTACTTTGCTCATTTGTTTTTGTTCATAACCAGTCGGAAATAGATGCTTGGGAAAAACGACAAAAATTAAAGAAAGAAGAAGAAGAAGCAAAGAAGAAAGAAGCGGATGAAGCTCGGAAGAAGCAGCAACAAGAAGAAACATCAAATGAAAACCCCACTGGAAAGCCATCATCCAGAAAAAAAAGAAAGAAAAAGAATGCCTGGGGAACATCAAAAAGACACACAAGAAATGCGACAGCTAAACAACAAACTGAAGATGAAGAGGAAAATGACGAATATGCTCCTGAAATAGGTGAAGAAGATATTAAACCAACACCTTTTTATTCTACAACTACAATTAAATTAACTGAGGTTCCATTTAAATTTGCTGAGTTAATTAAAAATAGTGGGAATCCAGTTCCGGAAGTTCAAGAATATATGAAGCAAATATTTAAAGAGGGTGAAAGATTAAAGAAATTTAATGTTTGGTATCAATTAGATGGTGTTAAGGATGAGTTGTTGGGTGAAACTTTAAGGTTTAATTTAAATAGGTTGGATTACGTTAATGGTGGTGGTAGATTAAAGGGTAAAGCTATGTTGAAAAGAATTGTAGAGAAGTCGGGTTCTGAAGCTGATGTTACTAAAAAGAGAAGTAGACGTTGATTTGATGGAGGTACGGTCTTGTATTTTATTATTATTATTGTGTATATATAGGTTTTTCTTTTACTAATGAGTTTGATTATATGAAATCGTTAGGAGTAATTAATCTTAAAATTTAAACTCAGAGGCCGCGTTAAATGACTGCAACTTCAGTTTTCATTTTTTAATAGTACAAAGGCAAACCTTCATATGTTTGTTAGAGATCGGGTCAAATATTGGGAGAAAGGCCTGTGTCAGATCTTTACAGAACCTGGTGGCAATCAAGTAGGATGGAATGGACTACCCAAGCAGGGAAACTAGAATGGCGCCTACACGCTTTCTTTCTGACTTCAATGGACCAATCATATAAAAAGAAGATAATAATAATCTTACAATTGAGGCGTAAACACCACCACATACACCATCCAATTACAAATTTTTGTGGTAAGATCGGCGATAGTGCTAGAGTCGAAAATTAAAAGCGAGTCCCGCTTGAACTAAGTCACAAATACCACATGCTAGAATTACAAGACTTCAGTTAATCATTGAATCATATAAATTTGAATTAAATACTTTTAACAAAACAAACAAAAATTGTATACTGAGATAAAAGAAAACAGTAAATCATAAGAAAGCCTAATCTATAGACTACAAAAAACACAAGAGAATAATATCAAAAAAGATCAAAACACAGAACTAAACTGGCACCCTCAGCATTTATTTCTTTTGCTGTTTAGGAACAACATACTTTTTGTAATATTCAGAAGGAACCAAATCTAGAATTTCATCCAAATGCTTTAGTTTTTCTGCTTCCAATTCAGGATTCCATTCTTGAAATTCTTCTTCTGAACCAATTGGTCTTTCACCAATAGTGGTTAATCTAAAAGCATGTCTAATGGATTCAGAATCCCAGTCATTAGTGGCAGTATGAATAACTCTTCTATTATCCCACATCACAATAGTATTTTCATCCCAGCTTGGTCTAATATGAGCATCAAGACAGGTCTCGATATGTCTAATTAGAAACGATAGTAAATTATCAGATTCTTCCTGTTTTAGTCCTAAGATTCTTCTACTAAAGGATTCATTTAAGAACAAGCATTTCTTCTTTAAGACTGGATGATATCTTACTAAAGGATGAATAGATTCAACTTGTTCTTTTCTTTGAATTCCACCATGATTAACTGAATTTTGCGCTTGTTCTTTTGATGAATGAACCACCTGTAAGCCATCCAACATTTCCTTCATTAGAGGTGACAATCTTTCATAAGCAATAATAGTATCAACAAATTGAGTATCACCACCAACATCGGTTTGTAGCATACCGAATAATGTGATTCCAGGTGGCTGTAGTTCGTAAGTAACATCTGAATGCCATCCGATATTATTCAATCTATTTGCCAATGTCTTTCTAGCTTCTTCCTTAGAACCTCTTCTGAAAGTGATATGGAACTCAGGTTGATTTAAAGGGGCACCCGAAGTTGGATGAACATGTAACGGACCAAAATGCTTACCCCAAGTAGTAATATCATCAAAAGACAAATCCTTGAAATCCTGTTCTCTAAAAGCGACCACACCACGTTGTTCAATTAATAAGGCTAAATCATCTTTTTGTTTTGCTGTTAGTTTGGATAACTGCAAGCCAGAAATCTCAGTACCTAGTCTTGGAGATATAATTTTGGAAATAACTTTAGTTTTAGAATCTGTTCCAGCTAGTAATGATGAAAATGAAGGATCTCCGAAGTAACCACGATCAAAATGTTTGAAGATGTTCGCATTCATATGATTGAAAGCCATTTCATGTTTAGGGTCCCAAGTTGGTGCCCAATGTGGGTATCTTAATTTACCATAGTTGTCATCTGAAATAGTCTTAACACCATTTCTGACAGCGTCTTCACCTGCTCTGAAATGGATGTCTGAGTCTCTATAACTTGCTTTAATTGCCATCTTGTTGGAATCTATTCGAGATTTTAGTCTGATAGCCTTATAAAAAATTATAAGCTAATGATGAACTTGAGGGCTTTTCTTGAACATTTGGGGAATTGTGGATTCTTTTATAGTTTTGCTTTTGATTAGTTATCAAGGTAGTGAGCAAACTGTGGAGTTGGTAGCAGAATGAGCGGACTTGATTAGAAATGGAGACAAGCGGGACTTTGCGCGAAGCCATAGTTTCTCAGAGTGGGTCTCGGCTGGTTCGCAACTCCTTCCTAATACGGTATCCATTCCATACATTCCCAAAAGGGTAAGCAGCTAGGTCTTTTTTTCCCGTGAAATCTTCAGCTTTTGCAATGTTAGTATGAGTAAGATGTGGATTTCACGGAAAGCCTTTAGTGCGCGTTGGTAGCCACAGTTCTACCGAAACAACAGCCACAACAATAGCTCTTATCGTCGATTTACACAATTTTGCGCATAGCTAGATATGTATATATGATTGACTGATCTCTGAAGCTTAAACATCAGACCGGATCACGGGAATTTTCTAATATCATTAATCATTCGGAGTAGTCGGCGTTACTTGGCTGAAGTACCAATTCTTGATCGTATTATATTCCAAGAATTACAACTGTGAACTTCGTAGAAAGAAGGAGAAGTTATTGATTTGCTTCTTCAGCCACAGAAACTGAAGCTAATCCAGTTGATTCAGTCAATGGCCCATAAAAGTGGAGATATTCCAGTAGTTGGATTATTTAGGTTACCATTCTTATTTTTGATTTTATAGTTTACAATTTTATTGTTAGCCTTTTTCTTTTACAAATCCTTTCTACCCCTGATGTTTACAATATTGCTTTTTACATAAATAATATTAATCAAGTAAAAAAATTGTAAGTATAAAAGCCATAATTTACTAAAGAAAAGAAACCGGAAATGTTTGAGTAAAGAAACATGTAATTGAAAATTTGATAAAATAAAAATATATAAAAAAACAGAGAGAATAATGTAAAAAACAATTTAAAATGAACAGTGAAATATTGTAAAAGAAGTAGGAAAAATAATTGTAATGATTTCATAATCGAAATTAGACATGACAGAAGAAATTTATTTATAAAAAGAATACAAAACCCGGGTGGATAATCTCTCAGTCCATGGTACAACCTTAGTTTTAAGTTATATTCATCTGGAATACAATTCTGATATATTTTGTGATGGAGGGTTGGAGAAATCTCGATGGCCTCCAAATGCTGGTGGGCCTAAGTGACATTTTGATTTAAATCCACCCATATGATGATGTAGATGAGATGAATGATGTGGTGGTGGATGAAGAATATCATGATAATGCAATGGGCCATATTGCCTTGAATGTTTTCCAGATTTACCACATTTATGATTACTAAATTGCCTACCAATGAATTGATCTCCATAAAATTTACCAAGCTTACCACCTTCAAATCTACCGCCTCTATGTTTAAAAAAGTTATCTTCAAATCTATCATCATCAGACCTTTCAAATTTACCAAACTTACCTGTTCTTTTAAAATGATGTCTACCACCATGATGCTTTGGATAAGGTGGTGGGTGGGGATAGTCACATGATGGAAGTTTTAATAACAATGAATTACCAATAGGATATTTGTCTTCTAAGGTTGAAACGGCTGTAACTGAATCAGATTTCTCATATTGAATCACTTTTTGAACTGATTTATCTTGTTCTTTATCTTTCATGGATTCTCTTTCTTCCAAGGTCTGTAAGATGTTAACCATCATTTCTTTCAAATGTTCATTTGATGCATCTTTAAAAGATAACCAATTACTAGTAGCAGTCATGTTGGGTATTTGTAATTATTTGTTGTAATTAATAAGTTAGTGAATAATGATCGAAAGAGAACACCAAGATGCAAATTCAAGAATTAGGAATCATACTGATATTTATATCATGTCCTGTCTTTCATATTCCGGCAACTGATTGAAAACTATGTTACAAATATACACTTAATTGCCCGACTTGTGGGATAAAGGATACTTAATTCGTACAAATAAAAGTTAATTTTAGAGACCGAACATTTCAAAGAGATTTGTTTGAAGTGAACCTGACCAATCAAATGCGAGTTATGATTGCCGGTGAAACTCTAAGCCCCAAGTCATGCGCATGCCGGCTTTTAAAATTTGGCTATCTAGGATCGATCCATGTCTGTATTGCCACATTTTAGTGATATTTTTAGGTCTCATGGAAAATTTGCAACATTAAGAAACAAAGGTTGGAAAAGTCCAGAACATTCTAGCTTGATCCCTTTATTACTCAACAGGATTGTATTACAGTGTGTTGATGACTTCCCAACAAATCAAGTGGTCACATATGATGGAGCTGAGCCATTGAACAAAACAGTATGAAAACCAGTTGTCATGATTTCATGAAGAGATGCAGGTTACATAGCATATTTGTAGGTTTCATCAATATAATATAGAAAGATATTTGTTAGGACTAAAGAATAGTGAAGACGATGCCGATCCAAAGAAGCTGTCTGATAAGTACACCTTTGTGGTAAGTCATACTTAACTTGTAATCATGAAGCTTGATTCTCACCGTAATGTTGAAAGATAATAGAGTAACATTTGATTACTTCAACTAAGGAACATAAATCCCTATGCTTCTTTGTATAAAATAGTATAATTAATTTAATGACAGTAGCTGATCCCATAGGGTACTACCACCTACTACGGAGGACCCGAATGAGGAAACCAGTAGGAGTGTCTTTTTGAGCAGGAGAAGAATGGTTAGTCCAAAGAAGTCTTGGTGACCCACTCATCAGCCACCGTGACGCGAGAAGCAAATTTCTGATGTGGCCGGGTCACTTCAGAGACTACAGATTTGAGAAACTTTACAAATCCAAAGTTAACAAATAACGATTGAGAGAATTAAATTATAAATTATAAATAATAAAAGAAAATACATCTTGTAAATGAATGATTCAAGAACTAGTAAATAGTGCAAGGGAGGCAAAGCAAAAAAGAAAAAGCTGAACTGGATGAAGCTTCTGAGAGCAATAAAAACTTACGACATAGCATAAGTGACACCCATTCTAGGAGCATTAATTATAATACCACACAATATACCAGCGATCAATCCCGCGATAGGTAATGTAATCAACCAACCGGCGTAAATCCAAATAACCAACTTCCAATTAATACCTTTCAAATCCAAGTTACATAAACCGACCGCCACAGTACAACCAGTTGCAATTTGAGTGGTTGAAACAGGTATATCTAATCTGGTGGCAAACACCACGGTAATGGCAGCAGCAAGTTCCAAAGAAAAACCTCTGGATGGTGATTGTAAGATTAATTTGTTACCTAAAACGGACATAATCTTATAACCAAAAGTCCATAAACCAATAACCAAAGCAGCAGCGGTGAAACATAAGACCCAAATTGGAACATCAGCTCTTGAAGCTGTGGTATTGGAAGTCCAGACCAAATAAATTGTAGATAATGGACCGGCAGCATTACTAATATCATTAGCACCATGAGTGAAAGACATAGTACAAGCAGTGATGGCTTGCAATAATGAGAAGACATGTTCAACTTTGATATCGTATTGCTTAGATCTAGCATGAATATTTTCAACTCCGGATGATAATCTGGATCCATCATGAATTTGTGCTTCAATAACATCAACTCTGATACCACGGCTTAAGATTAAGTAAATTACCAATGGATATTTGGCCGGATTCTTCAATAATTGCAACCAGATCTTAGATTCACCTTTATAGTGTGTAGTACTGAAGGTAATATTTTCAGCAGTGATACCTTTAGACTCGACTGTGATTCCCCTTGGTCTTTGATCAACTTGTTTTTCAATTTCAGTCTCTTCGGAGATTTCCTTTTGCTCATTTGAAGAAGATTCAATGGCTTCACTATTGACTGCTGGTGATTGCAAATCTTTAGCGGCTTGAGCAGCTTGAGAACCTTTACCTTTATAATAATCTGGAACTACACTCATTCCCTCTGGTAATGGTGGAATATTATCAGTTGACTTAAAGTAGTAGATAAAACCAATTGGCATGTGGTACCAAGGAATAGTCCAATCATCGTGCATTAATCTTCTCTTGAAAACAGGATGGATACATAATAAGTAAAGTAGAGTAGCAACACCAGCAGTACCAACAATTGCACCAGCTGTAACACCTTCAGATAAGTCATCTAAATTTAATTCAGGGGAACCATCCCAAACAATTAGCATAGTTAAAACCGCAAAAGTGGTGAAGACAACAAAGGGAGTGAAAATTAAAACATTTCTTAAGGCATGCTTTCTTTCTAAAATTGTGTACTTAATGGTCATAAAAAGACAAGCAGCCATAACACCACCTAAGACTGGAGCAATAAACCAAGATGCAACAATTTGAGAAAAACCTTCCCAACCCCAAATAACATGTTCAGCCCCAACAGAAGCAATGGACGCACCAATAACACCACCAACAATAGAATGAGTGGTGGAAACAGGCATACCAATTTTAGTTGCGAGGGATAACCAAAGAGAAGAACCAACTAAAGCACAGGCCATGGTTAACATTAACCCAGCAGGAGATCCTTCAAAAGCAGAAACTTCAACAATACCTCTTCTAATAGTGGTAGAAACTCTAGCTCCAACTAAAGTGGCACCTAAGAATTCACAAATAGCAGCTAAGATCATAGCTTGCCAATATGATAAGGATCTAGAAGCAACAGATGAAGAGAATGAGTTAGCAACATCATTAGCACCAATGTTGAAAGCATCTAGAAATGCAAAAATAACACCGATTGCAAAGATGTAGTCGAATTGATGTAAATAAGGCATTTAAGGGTGATTCTATTTGCAATATTCTAGTTAAAGAGAAGGTTAGGGAAAGAGGTGGTAAAGTGTAAAGGACATCGGGAGTTGACGATGACTTTATACTATACCTGTAAAATTAAGTAGTTTTATTTTTTTGTTTTTTTTGGTTCATCGGGCAATTCTTTACAAGAAACCAAAAAACCAAGAGAAAACGTGGGTCTCCAAGTTTCTATAAGAAATTCTGACAGAAAGCTAAGGAATAATTTGGTGTTAACTATAGGAACAGATAGCTACGCATCAGTATGTCGTTTCTTCTTCTGCTAAATTGCAGTTTGCCAAGTACTGAGCAGGTTTTCGCTATGGAAAGCCATCAACAGCCATAAACATTGTATAGAGGCGACATGGATTCATACAGAATGAGACCTCCCTTGAGTATAATAGAGATACATGTAGACATGACTAATGAAAGGTGTTTAGTGGAACCAGTTAAATGTTATCTTGAGACAGCTCAAGATCGAAGTTTTCAGCCGCAGTCCAGATCCGGCGGAGATTGCAGCTTCTGGCTGTGCAAGGGTCCAATCGTGCGACTGCGCCGAGTCCACGTGTGGTCTTAGCTCAAGTGGCTCTTAACGTATATGGTTCGTAACCACTTAATTGAGAGCCCCCTCAAATTAAATTCTAAATTCTAGATTAAAAATCACTTTTCTGCCACAATGATGCAGTAAAGGCTTTGTCAGAAAATTTAAAATGAAGTAAATCAGTGTCAATGAGGTTTTTCCTAGCGTTAATTCTAAGCCCTGTAATTTTTCCTCAATTGAATCATTTAATGAATTAGTATAAATTAATCAGTTCTGTGGAAACTTTCTCTAAGAAGACTCTAGTCACTCAAATTCTCTAAATATCTCAAAATGTTTTCCAATTAAGAAAATATTATCCGAGAGAAAACGTGCACGTAATGACTTGGTACACGGTTTCATCTGAAGACAAAGTCTCGGCTTGCTCTAATACCATAGACAGGTCGACAGCCACATTCAACTTCTAATTTTAACTAGTAGTATAAGAAAGACTCCTTATAATAAGTCTAGATACTTGATTTATGGATTTAACAGAGTTTAATCCTTGAGTTAGATAATGTTTTGGGTTTGCGCACGACTTTACACAAAATTCATGAACCTTCCACAAGGACCTTAAGTGCTTAAAACCGAGTCTCGGTTGCATTACCTCTAATCCCATTATTCTTAGATATCAGGGTCCTTGCATAAATGTTTTGAGAAATTGTATTCATTAATCGTCATAAAGCGAAAATAGTTAAGAAATAAGATTAATAATAAACATACCAGCATTGAAAAGTTTTAAAATAAAATATAGGAAATGTAGGACTTAAACTATCAAGTTTTAAATAAAAGGACAAAATAGCAGCAAAAAAAGGAAAAAACATTTAGGGTAGAATTAAACTCATAAAAACAAAGCGAAATGGATTCTCTAAATACTGCTAGCAGCATCCCCATGTTCAACATGTTCAGTGGCCCTAGCTTTAGAAGCATCATCAAGATTCAATTTTTCAATGTCACCTGGTGTTTCACCAAACACTTCAGCGACTTCCTCCAACGTCTTACCAGATGTTTCAACGTAAGTAAAGTAACAAACAACTAATTCAACTGCCAAGATACAACAGTAGACAATATAATACTTCCATTGAATAGCATCCATAGCAACTGGATTAACAAACCCATTATAAATGTTCCAGACTTGTTGCACAATAATTTGTAAATTCAAACCTTTTGCTCTAATGGTATATGGTAAAATTTCAGTGATATACAAGAATGGTAAACCGTTCAAACCAATATTATAAGAAAGGTAATAGAAGAAAATCATGGCTAAGACACCTTGACCTAAACTTTTGTTTTCAAAATTCTTTTGTTGATTGATTGCAGAAAGAACTGTCCAAATGATATAAAAGAAAAGCATCATCGAAAAAGAAGTTAAGAACAATGTTCTTCTCTTGAATCGGTTGATATTTAACACAATTATTAAGGAAACACCAAAGTTATAAATCATTAAGCCACCATTAACCACTAATTGTTCATCAGTCGAAGTGATACCAATCGAATTCAACACTAGGTTCAAGTAATAAGAGACTAAACCATTACCAGATAATTGCATCGCAATACCAACTGCAAATAACAAGAACAATCTCTTTCTATTTCCAGGAGTTTTGAAGAAGTCCAAGTATGAATAACTGTCAGCTATCTTTTCAGCTTCAATAGCAGCACAGATTTCAGCCATTTCAAAGTCAACTAAAGGACCACCAACAGCTTCGTTGTTGTCACCATGATATTTCAATAAAACTGCTCTAGCCTCAGAAATTCTTCCTTTAGAGATTAACCATCTTGGAGATTCTGGAACCCAAAAAATGAAGACAGTTTGTATAATAGGAAAAACACCTTGGCAAATCGATGGAATTCTCCAACACCAATTACTTGAAACATTTCTAGTACCGTATGAAACCCAAGCTGCAATAATAGCACCTAAGTACCAACAGGAGTTGAAGAAAGCAGTAACAATTTGTCTATGAGAAGGATATGTTAGTTCTGACATTAATGCAGGAGATGGAACAGTTGCAATACCATTACCAACACCCAAAATGATTCTTGAAACTAAAAACATAGCATAATTTTGAGAAGCTGACTGTAAAGCAACACCAATCAACATGATAGTATTACCGATAATAATACCATTTTTTCTACCAAGTGAATCAGAAATAGTAGCCGCAACAAAGAAAGCAATAAAGACACCAAATGTGACACCATTCGAAAGAGCACCTAAAATAGCACCAGTTGGATTACCCATATAATTGGCCCAATCAGGCATTGCTTGCAAACCGTTCAATAATGAACCATCATAACCTGTATTTGTTGAGGAAAGGGAAACGATAAACATAAGAAAGTTCAACTTTACTAAAAATGGGGCCTTCAAGTAAGAATATTTACCATAGTCTGGTAACAAAGCTTGCATATCAGCTTCAGTACTTAAACCATGATGTTCTTCTTTAATAGGCTCTTTGAATTCTTGAGAGTTATGACTAGACATTAAGTGTTTGTAATTAGTTTAATGATAACGAAGGGGAAAAAACAATAAAGGATTCATATTTTCTTAATTCTTCTGAAGAGGAAATTATTATGCATTTATACCAGAAGCTAGAAAAAAGCAGCAGGATAGTTGATCGCCAAAAATAACAACACGCGTGAGTTCGAAAGCATCAGTTAACCATAAGCAATGACTCCAATTTTAAACGGCCATTGATACGAAAAGAATGCCAAGAAAAAATCAGAAATTATAGTGGCGTAAGGTAGTTAGTAAATAAAGGGGGAGCAGACGCCGGATTGGGGCTTCGATCCATGCAATTGCTGCTTAGGGTGGAGGAGTATGACCGTCTGCGGCATTCAAGTGTTGGATTATGTGGGGAACCACAATAGGTAGCGGCTGGTGGCTATTCTGCTACGCGGCGTGTATCTATTTGCGGCAAGGTCATCTCCGGCTTCAATCCGGACCTTGAATATGACGTGAGTATATATCTAAACCACATGACCTGTATAGTCGGTTACAACGTGCTTCCCGATCGTATATACCCATTGAGGAGAATCGGATTTTCTAATCTCGGGATTAAATCTATTCTATAGTATAGCTAGTAAGATACCCAGATGATCAGGGTCCTCCCCAGTGATTTTGAAGGCTCGGATGAGATGAGATGAACCTTAAGATATCGGCTGAAGCCCCTCACAATAATAAAAGCGATTGGTTAGTTTAAACATTGATATTTCGACAATAGATGACCTGCCCACCAGTTCTATGTTCTAATCGTATATATAGGTCTCCATATATAAAAAGACGTCGTATATGAATTTTGGCCTCGATCGTGATTCGTTGGAATGAAGGTTCATATTTATTGGCATATACATATTCCGAAGAAAATCTCGTAAATTAATCCTATTTACGAATCAGTGCTCAAGAACACCGACTTTTACCCCGGTTTCCTAGCTTAAATCAGATTATGTGCAGATGTAGTTAGGGGAAATGGGAGTAAGACAACAGAGCTTAGCATTTTGAATGATTCCTTCTTATTGTCTTACAATTGTTTACCCCACGGGGAGGTGGACTGGACCCAACGATCTTGTTTAAATTTAATTATAGTATACACATATATATGTAGCCGAGTACAAAATAATTATAGAATTACTGAATTCCGGTAAATTTCAACAAATATTGGTGCAGTCTCAGAACCTCTTAGTCATAATTACCAATCACAATCCATTGTCATTATAATAAATATTATTAGAGTTGGTTTAAGGAGAAGAGAAGTATATTTCGTTTGAATAGAAAAGTCTCGATCTCGAATATCACTAGCTTTTTATCATACAGAGATCAGCTCCAAGCACACTATCCATGGGAGAAATTATATAGGAACCAATTACTGTGGAAAAAGATGAAATCATCCAGAAAGCTATAAATTCTTGGCCTTACTACAAGAGATTCAAGGGCTGTGGTCTTGATCCCGTCAGACATATTTTGCTGATCTTGAGTCTGAGATAGACTTGTGCTAGACCATTACTCCTTCAAAAAATAATTATTCTCTTATCTTTTCTTGAATTTGAAACCAATTGAAATCTCTCTAAGCTAAATTATTTATTGTTGTAAATGTGACTCTTTCTGTTTATATGACGGCTGGAACCTCGGCCATTTCAAAATCGGACAATGTATATTCTACAACTTCATTCGTTTTGATAAGCTTGATCTCTCAGGAAGATATTTCTAGGACTTCTGATGGTAAATTATCACTAATTAGATTCCCATACAAGTGGAGATACCCTAAAAAATAATTGAACCTTAACTAAGAATGCTTGATGTAAAGTCTTCCTCTTGCAAAACTTTATTATATCGTTTGGGTATCTCTCCATCTGTCACCTCAGATAATACAATATTCACTAGAGCTTACTGAAATAGCAGCCAACACTTGGTAGAGATATATAGACAGGTGCAGGTGATTCTTTTGAAATATATTTGCAAGCCATAGAGCTCGAAAGTTTAAGAGCTCTAAAAGGTTATCCTCAAGATCTTGATAAGCTAAACATTAGAGAGTCATTATCTGGAAGATGTTTAATGGAAGAGTGCACTATTACAATAGCAGATTACTCAAAACAAAGATATCTAATTGAATGAAGAAATTTGCCTTGGTATCGGTCCTCCATACTTCAGTATCCTTCTAGTTGTTCTATGAAAGATAAACCTTTCAATCCTGAAAAGTGTATGATGATGATGAAGGAACTCAAATTTTCAATAATTTAGGTGCTAATTCATTTTTGTCAATTTGTTCAACTTTGAAAAATAAGCCAAATTGGGTTGAAATTGAGTGGGTTAATGTTAATTCGAAAGAAAGGAAACTCTTTCAGTGGTTAGTTAATAACTACCAATTAAATGTTTCATCAATTCATGATATGCTATGCCAAAATAAAATAATGCAAATTAATAACCATTTAAATCAGTTATTTATTTGTTTACCGCTCATGAACTTAACTACAGAATTTAAATATTCTTCCACGGATTCTAGTTTTGAAGAGTGGATTCGCTCAAGATTTTTTTCCAAGTCATAAAGATCTGTTTCGCAAAATAGATTATTTAACTCTGACTCAAAGAAAATGGAATCTAAATTACAATTGCGCACGATTGGTTTTGATATTATTATTGAAAAAGTTGGTATATTTTATTTAGGTTCCAATACAGTTGTATCATTCTTTGAATCTCTTGGAAATCAAATTGAAGATAAAGTTTTACCTTTGCTTAATCAGAATTCATCATCATTATCATTAAGAGGGAAAGGTAATTCCTCGTTTCTAGTTGTCCATATTCTATTGTGTTTACTCGACAACCTCGAATATATAGTTAAAGCTTATAAATCTTTATTAGCTGGCCTAAAAATTAAAAGTTTAGGTCGTCCAAGTATGGAAAATACACAAAGTTTACATTTTGATTGATGATTTAGGAAAGATCAGACTAATTTCTATGATTGTTCAGATTAGTTAATGAATAATGCTAAATTTAATCAATTCTTCAATGAAAAATCGGAACTAGGATCACAAAACATTTATCGTTTATCAAAATCTTTTCTACGTAATTGTTTGCAAAAGAGAAGAATTAAATGCCATCCTAAATGCTTATTAGACCTTTTTCCAAATTATTTGCTTCATTCTTTCTTGTTTCATGCGTAACTGATATATGTAATTGATTTACATGAATTTATCATTTCACCTAATATTTAGTATGTAGCAGATCTCTAGAGAACACTTCGGTAAATCTCGGTATATCTCTTTAGCAAATCTTGAATCGCCAAAAGCAAAGAAATGGAAACTAAAGTTCCGACATTTCTTTAGTTTCCTGTGCTTAACTCCCTAATCACATTTAATTGAACAATTTAATGTCGTTGCCTCTCTAGTTTTCTTCAATGGATACCTAACTACTGCAATAACTTCGATCATGACCACACAGCGTATATCAGTTACGTCTACCCCACCAATCCACAAAATTCATTCACACAACGATGAACATAGAGAAAGACCATTAGTCCAAGCTTTGGAACTAGGCATACCTTCTGTTGAAGCAGATGTTTGGTATTTCAAAGATGATCATGATGAAACGATATTTACAGGTCATAAATACATATTTTTGACCATTCAAAAAACTTTAAAAACTATTTACTTGGATCCAATTTATAAAATACTTCAAGAATTAAATACAGGCGTTCCAAAAATGTGTCGCAGAAACAACAATCTTGAAAATGACCATAACAGGACTAATAATTCATCAAGAACTGCAATTGATTCTGATTTTGAAGCAACAACAGCACTAGATGAAATCAGCCCAAGTACGACGGACACGTCATTATTACCTTCATCAATTAATACTCAGATCGGGTTGTTTGGATCCGATCCAAGTCAAACGTTATACCTTTGGGTAGACATCAAAACAGAAGCCAAATCTACATATTCAGCAATTGATAAAGTACTAGAACCATTCCGTGTGAGAAATTGGCTTACAACTTACACAAAATCGACTGGTGTTTTAAGCCATGGTCCAGTTACAGTTGTTGCATCCGGTAATACACCGTTAAATTACATTCTAAAATCTGATGTGAGAGATATCTTTTATGATGCTCCATTAGGCAATCTAAGTTCGGTTAGTGATATATTACACCAAGAAAGAGATGCCAAAGATAATGAAGCAAATAATTCAAGTAGACTTGAAAATGGTGATTCTGCTCAAGGTGGTTTCACTCCAGAAATAAGTCCATTCGCTTCTGGCTCTTTGACTAAATTAGTAGGTAGTGTTGGCATGCCTTGGTCATGCAATGGGTTAACTAAGAAACAAGTTGTGAAACTGAAAGCCTTCGTGGATGATGCAAAATCAAGAGGGCTATTGACTAGAGTGTGGGGTATTCCTAATTCGTTATTTTTCAAGAAAAAACATATTATTTGGAAACAATTGATTGATGATGTTGGTGTTGACTATTTAAATGCTGATGATTTAGAATTGGCTACTAAATATGCCTGATTTTGTATACTTCAAGACACTGGACTTTTAGTTTGCTATTAGATTATTCACAGTTTACATAAAGTTTAACGTCAATCACTTTCTAAGCCTGTTTAGGTATAGCACATAATAATGCTCCAGACCAGCTTAATAGACAGCTATTATGTATTCTCCAGTTCTAGTTTTGCACATTTCCTTTTAAACTCAATTCTAAGATTCTTAATACAAAAGCTTAATCATCTTTCATTTTTGACTATTTATAATTAAATTAAATTAAGTTAAATTATTTGATCACGTGCCAGGGATTACCCGGCGCAAGTTTCATCAAAGCCAACTACAGTTTTAGGTATCTACTGCTATGCCATTAAAAGCATATGTACAGCTTTCAAAGCATCAGCCAATACATAAATATTGGTAACTTAGAATAGAGATAAGGGAAAAATAAACACTGATAAAGCAATGGATATACATACTTACGAAAATGAAGCATAAAGGCAACGCCAATTATTAAAAAAAACCACCAACTTTAGCCAAATCTTTAACATCACCTACATCATTACCATATCTCAAATCTACCATCACATCACCAATTCCACCATCCTGACCATCATTGACACCATTCACACTAGTTGGGAAAACAGGGTAAAATTCTCTATTGTTAGTAGTAACAAAGGAAGCAACACTTGTTTCATTTGCAGTACCCAGACCACCCGTGACTAACTCCATATAATCTGTACCATTACCAAACCTAAACATGGCTGAGAACAATTCTGGTTCAAATTTTTTATGTTGATAATCCGAAATGTGAAATCTAGTTAAGTCTCCATTACTGGCGGTTTGCCTAACAACGTAACAATAAGCCATCACGTCCATTAATTCAGCTTTTAATGACTCAGGCAGGTTGAAAATAAAATTATAAAAGCCAACCATGACTTCTTGTCTTTGTTTTGGAGTTGCCATAATATTATCCTTCTTAAATTTATTTAGCAATGATGAATATGATTGAATATATGATTCAGTTTTATGTTGTTTCACGAAATTTTCAAAATAATTGGGGTTTTGATAATATTTGTAAATTAATGCTTCAACTCCACAAGTTATCATATTTTCATTCTTGGAAGTGATTGTACCTGTATTACTAAATAATTTATTTTGTATACCACGATTTCCGGCCTTTGTTAATGAACTTGCTGGAATAGTTGTAGTCTTGGTTGATTTAGTAGAGGCCCCATTAGAGTCAGTAGAATCAAAAACAATTTCAAATGGATAATACACAGTTTCATACACTGTGCCTGTAGCAGCTATGAATCCGGTCATCATTGAAGTAGCCGGGTTAGGAGGTGGAGTTATTACTTTGGAACCAATTGTGATCGTTTCTTCTAAAGTTTCATAATACTCTTGAAAAATTAATTTAGCTCCAGCATTAACTCTTGGTTTCCAAGGAAACATTTCTAAGAAAGGAACCATGGTTTGACACATTTCATTATAAACTGCAGGAACAGTTTCACCAGAATAAGAAACATAGGCACTATAAAAAGATGATAACTGAGATGTATCTGTGAAGCTTTCAAAAAAATCATTATATTGTTCACCAAATGAGCCAATATCATAACCTAATGCATAACATTGAGCCAATATGTATAGATCAGAGTTCAGAGATATTGTAGTTTGAGGAACCTCAGTGTCATATGATTCAGCATTGGACTCAATTGTATTCAAGCCAATACCGGCAGCAAGACCCGATTGATAATTAGCGCGTCTGTTTAATGAAGAGGTAATCGATGTGATTTGAGGAATAACACTGGTTTGAGCTTCCAATGGTAAGTAAGTGTAAATTGTTGCAAATGCATCAGCAATGGAGCTTAATAATTTTCCATCTTCAAATTGTTTGGTACGTAAGTTGATCAGTGAATAAAGCGTAGACAATTGTGGGGAATCGTTAGGCAAATAAGATTCTAGATTATCAAATAACTGATCATTTCCTAGAACGCCTAATGCGATGGCAGTTTGAACTAATGCATTTTCCAATTCTAAGGTTAAAATTGAGGCTGTTTGGTCTGAACCTTTTGAAGCAGACATGGTAAACAACGCCATTGGGGTTGTAATGGTTTCTTCAACTAAGGCCGATGAAGTTCCTTCCAGAGATTCGGCTGAGCCAGTGATGGTGGTAGCTCCTTGTAAGTTTGCAGTACCTCTTAAAGAGTTAATTCCGGTTGAAGATGCTTCTTGAAGTTTAGAACTTCTTATACCTCTAGTATCAACACTAGTTTGCTCAGTTGATGAACCATCAGATGAAGCAGTATCAGCTGCATCAGTTGTGGATCCTTCATTTGTTTCAGAGACAGAATTAGTTTGATCAGTTAAAGTACTAGAAAGATCACGACTCAAAGTTGAACTTGTTGAGCTAATAACCCTACTAGTTTCATCAGTGGATTCGTTATCAGTGATGGTACCTGTTGAGCTAATGCTTCTACCTGTTGTAGTAGTATTCTCAGTATCTGTAGTTGGACGTCTACCATCAGTTGTCGTAGTACTTTCAGTGATAGATTCACTTGAAGAAGTAGATAACTCAGTCACATCACTGTCATCGTCAGAGACGGTTAAACTAGTAGTAGTACTATCACTTGTTGAGACAGTTGTACCAACTGTACCAGGAGGACTATTTGTCAAAGAAGAAGAGTTGGAATTGGTTTCAGTGGATAAAGATATATCATCATCTGTTGAAGAGGCTGGAGTGACTACATTACCATCAGTACCTGAGACTTTAACTGAGTTAACAGTGTTACCTGCAACTACTGAACTATCTTTAGACTCAGTAGTTGGCGTAACAGTAGTAGGGTTTGAGGAAGCAGGCAATTCAATTTCCAAATCAGAATCAGATGCAGTTGAAACTTCATCAATGGTGGAAGGAGTAATTAAAACATCAGTAGTATTAGTTTTTGCTTCTGCTTCTATAGTTGGCGTAGAAACAATAGTGTCTGAAGCAGCCAATACTAGCAAGCCAGAGAATGAGTAAAGTAGTAGCCAGCCAATTGTAACGTTATTGAACTTCATCTTTTGACAGGAAATAGCTACCAATATTTACCAAGTCCAAAATAGAGAGCTCCAATTACAAAATTGCAATTTCAGGGCATCAGCTGGAATATATAGTGCTGTTGAGTTGAGACGTGAATAACTTGCAGAGTGGTCTATTTGGGGCATGGGCCCTTTGGACCCTTGAAATATCTTATCCGCTGGCAACAAACTTCCTCTATCACCTACCTGTTACTCGTCCCAATTTCCAATTCCGGTGTGGTACCAATTCTGGGGCATAGTAGTTGTCATGTCATCTACGGTCTGCACTTACTAGAAAAAGCCAACAACTGAGTAATGGAATTGTAACTGATGGCACACACTCTCTGCTTCTCTATCTAACTTTAGACTTGAAAATTCTTTCAATCAGCTAAGCATTGCTCGAGCCCCGATTCATTCATTTCAAGGTCTCAGACGATCCCTGTTTACCGTAAACCGTTACTTGTCTTTCATGTTAAATAAAACTCGTCGAATCGCCGAACCTCCTCTTTCTCAAGCAGACCAGGCCCAATTTTGGCATTTGCGAAATGACGACCGCTTCTCCCTCGGACCAAGTGAGAAGAATTGTATGCTCGCACACTAAAAATATTACAAATCAAGATAATTAACAAACCAAAGTAGTATATAACAAAAATACAAAGCCATAAGTATAAACTATTCTAATAATTCATCAAAAGCAGAAAACAATATTTTAACGTGTTTTTCTTTATGATTAATCAACTCCATAAACCCTTTCTCAACTCCATGCTTCAATGGAACTTTTGAAGTAATCAATTTCTTAACTTCATCAATAGGAATTAAGCCATTTTCAAAGGCAGCCACACTTTCTTCAAAATCCTTCTTAACAAAACAGATTGATCCAGTGACCAACTTTTCTGCAAATGTAACGTGCATTGGTTCATATTCCACGTTTTTGTGAGCCCAAACAGCGACATTAGTAGCAACTCCTCGAACGGTTAAAGTTTTAACGGATGTATGGAAAGTCATAGGGAATCCAGAACAGTCATATGTTCTATTGAAACCACATCCTGTGGGTGACATTTTTTTTAAATCTTCAATACATTCATCTAACGATTTTCCTGTTGGATCGTAAACTTCAGCGCCTAAACTAGCTGCCAACTCTCTTCTAATCTTTGCTGGCTCGCTGATAACAACTTTACCACATTTATGACCTTTTAAAGCAAACAAGGTCGTTAAGCCAATTGGACCTCCACCAATGATCAATGCGCTTTGGCCTTCTTCAAATTGTGAAACTCTAACGGCATGCCATGACACAGCAATTGGTTGAATCACAGCAGCAACGTCAGGAGGGATGATATCTGAGTTATATTTAATCAATTTATGTTCACCAGTAACCAGGTATTCTGCCAAACCACCATGCTGAAATCCTAATCCAGTTAATGCTAGGAAGTCACAAGCGTTATAATGGCCAGCTTTGCAAGCTTCACAGTAATCATCATGTTTTCTAGGCGACTCTTCAAACCTATGTTTATCATGACAAGTACCAGTAACTTCAACAACAACATGATCACCTGGTTTGAATTTAGTAACTTCGGAACCAACTTCAACCACTTGAGCACTAATCTCATGGCCCATGACACAACCTTCCTTAGCTTTCAATCCTGAAATCAAATTCCCATCTGATTTCATGAATATATTTCCAACTAACATTTCTTTCAAATCGGATCCACATATGGATGTATATAATACTTTTAATTTAACATCATCAGATTTAACAACTTGGGGTTCTTGGTAAGTTTCTTCAAATCTAACGTCTCCTTTGCCATAGTAAACTATAGCTTGCATAGTTTGCTTTTGAGTAACAACAAATGGGATATCCGCTTCATTCGGTAAACCGGCTGCATCCCTTTCTTCTAAGATATTGTAATTAACAGATTTCATTATTATAGTAGTAAATGTTCTTGTATATTGACTAAGTATCTATCTATGTATCTAACGTTGTAATAGTTTGGTAAACTATAGCAGCACAGTGCAAAACATTATGGAAACTAAACCAAATAAAGAGCGAGTAAAGGCTTATTTATATACCAATGGGCCATCTCATCGATCCTTCATTCCAACCACGAACTACAGGAACTACAGGCCTACCATTTCATTCAGCCACCTATCCGTTCCATGCCTTATCGGCACATGCACCAACTCTCTAAAATAATGCGTTAAGAATTTTTTTTATGTGATGGAGGAAAACGATCCGTGGTGCCCCTAAAACATAACTATAATAGATAACCACACAGCTTTAGGAGCCAACCAAAAGGCTAAGAGCAACCACCCTAGATCCGGAACCAAAATACATCTCAACCACTCCAATATTCATGCCAATCAAGCACATCCGGCAGCTCACACGTCGCCGTCTCAAGTTCGACCCAAATTTAATTCTTAAAATAATAAAGACGTCGTAGCTCAATTCATCTCATCTCATCCCATCCCACGAAATAGTTAGCCAATCAAGCCCCAGTAACACAATAGGCACTCCACATAAATTTCGAAACAACGATAAAATCCGTACAGGCCCGGTTTGGCATTTGGTCTAACTAACAACACAAACGTTTTTCTTCGGTGGTTTTAACACAGAAATAGATAAGCCGAAGTTAAGGAGCCTATGTTTACAAGAAACACGTACACGCCTACTTCAGACCTATACGTCATGTGGACGGAATTATGTATTGCTGCCTTAGGCGGGCATCATGTGACCAGTGGGTGCAGTTACTAAAGATGGTCAGGAACTTGGAGACAATATACATTCCCCTAATATCCCCAAATTCAAAAACAAAAAAGAAGGTAAACCTATCTCATCGCCATCTCATCGCTTTTTTTGTTTTGATCTCTTTCTTTCATCATAGATTATCGGCTGTCATCGTTCCAGTTTTATGAGACCACAAATTCATTTCACAAAGTTGAGAGCAGTTGCAACTTTTATAAGAATCAAAGCCATGACTCCCGCTTTAATGGAATGCAGGTGGTATTTTATCTAGACAGATAGACGCTGAACTACCAAGAAATGAAACCCTCACAAAAGGAAGAAGACACGTAAAAAGTCAAACTGTACCATCTCACCATCATTTTATTGGAATCACCATTTGACCTAGCAACATATCAGGAGCCATACTATGATTAATTCACCGAACCTGTACAAGTAAGTATACGTGCGGTTTTATCATCCCATAATCCAGTCATATTAATCTTCACAGTGAAACAAATGGAAGTCCCCTTCCCTTGAGTGTTTGAAATTGGATTATTAAGCATATCTTGTATAACGGACACCGTACCGGAGTATACGGAGAACAAACTAGCTTTTATTAACTTGAATCTGATTGGCTGAAGAAAATTGAAACTTCACCCATGATCTGATAGCATAGAACCTAAGGCAGTTTATGGATGGAAAACAGATGTCCTCAGTTCCTGTTTGCGTCGCTGTGGCCCGTGGGGAAAACGTGGAGAATGCGGCGCATGAGTCGCAGCCACTGCTGCAGGAGGCGCTTATACACACACGTGCTTATGGTCGTGTGACCCTTATACTCCACAAGTTGAAAGAATCATGTTGCCGATCATAATCAGGATAATTACCGAAAAGTTCGGAGATAGAGTTTATACCGAAAGACTACTTCCATGATTGATTCCGAGCTGAGAAACAGGCCTCAAAGTCGTAGCCACGTCTTTGTTTTACCTCTAAGTTAATTTAGTATTCTGGATAATTCTGTCTTTGAATTACTTCTACTTTTGCTGATACTAATGCTTTGATTCTATCTTGCTTTTTATAAATTGCCGTTAATTTGAATGTAAACCAAACACCAGTTTAACTTGGTAAGGCAGTCATTATAACCAAGATATTCAAGTAAATCGTAAATTAAGACTCGGCAGGGCGAAGTCTTCTAAGAAACTTCTATACAAACAAAACATAATTCTCTAACTTTCTTATCATATATGATGGTTTACTTTGTCTTTTCAACTCGATATTACTAACAGGATACATACCCAATCGTACAACTGGATGGAAAAAGTGATGTTAATGGATATCCATCCTTTGGATTCAGCAGTAACAACCGAGGAACGATTTCTGTTTGAAATGAGGTTACGCCTTTTTCGGTTTTAATCTGAATGATTGCAGGTCGAGCTACTCTAACAGTAATATTATTTATCAATGAACCTGGTCAACCAATATCTAAAAACTTAGTTGTGCTCAGATTATTGCCTTCTAGCCCAATCATTGATTGCAACGCCGGAATCTATTAAGCGGTCCGTGCATGCGTGCACATGACAGCTGGTCCTCTAATAGCCGATCTTATACACAAATTTGTAGATAAAGCTGGGAGGTTTTTTTTCATGTAAGTATCCTATAATTTCAAGCCAGTATTGCAGGTGCGCATAAACCGCTTGATGTTTATATCATTAAGATAGAAGTGGTAGCAGTGATATGGCTTACGTCAGATCGGAAGAGCGGGTCAG